>JAULBM010026058.1:0-11204 GCA_032357055.1 Geukensia granosissima
TCCTGCGGACTGTTGCTTTCGTGAGCTAGCACGTAAAAAATCCGGCTCAGCGTGTCGGTCTAGTACAAAGCAGGGTTTCATTCATCATCATTCATCATTAATATGCGCTCGTCCTGAATATGCATGAAATATTTGTCACTGGACGTTAAGCACCATTCAATCAATCAATATCCTTGTATTGCGAAGTTGGTTCCCATTTTAATTCTTTCTAGTAAACAATGGTTATTTATTGGTAGTATAATGCTGAGTCTCGTGTTCATGTGTGCCAGGTTCCTTGAATGAATTCTCTTGTCTTTTGCTGCTTCATAAAAATGATAGAAGCATATTTAAAGTAGTAGCGACGGTGAAAACATGCATTGGGCAATTAAATATGATTTTCAGTTTGTGTTGCTGAAATGAAAACGTTAACATTGCCTTGTCTTAATTCTATATTTAAACTAGAGGCTCGGGAGGCTGAGCCTTTATCACTCACCTGCCATTTGGCAAAAAAGTTTCAGAAGAGAAGATTTTTTAATGAATCAGCCAATCAGAAACAAAATTTGTCAGGCGGCCTTGTTTTTGTCCGATTGGGATGAAATGGGGAAATATTGTAAAGGCCTTTCTATGGATGATCTACATCAAATATTAATTAATTTCACCGAGAAGTTTCAGTAAATCAGAAACAAGAATTATCCGTTGCGTTCATGTTTAGTATCAGATCAGGACAAAATTAGGAAACTGTATAAAGGTACATCCATAGTTGCTCCATATAAAAAATTAATGCATTTGGCCAAACCGTTTCAGAGGAGAAGATTTTCTAATGTATCAGCCAATCAGAAACAAGAATCCTCTGTGGATTCTGATAAGGGCAAAATGAAGAAACCTCATAAAGGACTTTTCACTTATGATCCAGTTCAAAAATTAATCCATCTGGTCAAGCAATGTCAGAGAAGATGACTTTTTAATGTATCAACCAATCAGAAACACGAATCATCAATGGTGACAATGTTTTTGTCTGATGCAGAAAAAATAAGGAAAGTTCATGAAGCACATTTCATAGATGCTCCAAATCAAATATTCATCCATTTAGAGGTTTTAGAGGAGAGGATTTTCTAATGTATCAGCCAATCAGAAACAAGAATCGTCCATGGCGGCCATGTTTTTTGTCCGATTTGGACAAAATGAGGAAAATTTATCTAGAACTTGCTCCATACCAAACATTAATCCATTTGGCTAAGCATCCTGTATAGTTGATATCTTTTCGGCCTAGCGGTTTCAGGGGAGAAGATGAAAATGTGAAAGTTTTCGGATGACGGATGACGGACGCCAAGTGATGGCAAAAGCTCACATGGCCTTTGGCCAGGTGTGCTAAAAAGATGTACACAAATGCAAAATAATAAATCTATTTAAAGGTGAAAATCCACGGCCCGGCAATGGTACTCATGTGGACTTCCTGTTATCGAAGGAATTGAAGCGTAACGATTGGTCAGCGGTCATTGCAGAAAAACATTCTAAGACTGACTATGCTGTAACTATAACAACACCAGCGAATTGTATAGTATCTAATTGGCAGCTTGTTGTTGAAACGATCTCAGCGGCAGAAGGAGTTCAACCTATAACGTCTGTATATGTCCACCCTACTTTAACGTATATCCTGTTTAATCCATGGTGCAAAGGTTTGTGAAGCTATTGTTTATATTTTATCGTCAAAAATAACTAAATTGTGAACTTTGGTCCAGACAGTTTTTTAATCCGTATTTTTTTAGATGGTGTTATATAATTATTTTGTTTTCCTAAATTTCCTATAAGAAAGGGTTATTTTTCAATATTTGTTGGCACTGTCTAATTGCGTATAGCCTGAATAATTAAATATGATTAAATCTTAAATAATTCAGTGCCCTTTGGTCTTTATTTTAGTTCATCTCATTATTGACATTTACTAACGCTAGAACTAAAATTCCTAATTGGACATCACTGTTTTACATTCACAAAATTTTGTATTTATGTATTGCAGATGACGATGTATATTTTGATAACCCCGTTCTTCTTAAAGAATATGTTTTGAATGACAGTGGAGTTATATTTCATGGAAACTCCAAGCAAATTGGTGCTAAACCATGGTTCTTTGGACAGGTACATTATTAATTACCATTCCTCCGGAAAACTCCATATTTGTTTTCAATTTCCAACATACCTATGACTTATCTGGGTGTTAAATGGTTGTTAAGGGTGAAAATGAACATATTTCATGCGATTATGTCTGATTTGAAGTGTTCATTAGACAGTATGAAATATGTAATTACATCCTTAATGAAAATTAAGTATTGGTTAGTCATGAAATATTACAGTTTTTGAAAATAAAGCATTGACTTTTTGTCAATTTCTCATAAATCGTTTAATCCATAACAAAACGTTAATTTTTAGGCAGTTTTTTGTCCCAGAAACAAATCGTACCTTGACTTTTTGGATGATGATGCCATTAAAACAATCGTTTAATGACTTAGATTAACAACTTGAAAATATATTAAGTATCTGCTATTTTTTTCTTACGGTTGGTAAAATTGACTTGTTTTACACCTCTCTGACACAAAATGCGGAAGTAGATTTCAACTCGTATACAAGATTACAACATACGTTACATCCTGCAGATCAAGTGTACAAGCAAAATTTTCACTCAAATATTCTTACCAATGTTCGTCTTCTTTATCTTTCCTGTTATAAAAATAAAAGCAAGTTTTGCATCATTAACGTTAAAACAACTCCCTTCCGATCCAGCTAATTCATTGGAAATTAGGGTCAGTTATTTTTAGCTACATATACTTCCCAAATGGGTTAGTTGTACTCTGTAAACATCGATAACTAGAATCGAAGAAAAAGAAAATATGAATCGTTGACCGAAAGCGGAGAATACCCAAAAATACCACTAAAAATGGGCAATGTTGGAGGGTTTATATGACCACAATAAATGGGTTCGTATTACACATCTTAACACAAATAGCACATTATCTGGAGGACTTAATATATAATGTTGCTTGATTTTTGCGACAATTTGAAAGATTTTTGGCAGTATAAAATGGCCTTTCTAGTTCTTTCCATTTAATAATTTGATATTTTTATTCTTTTAAGTAAACAAAACATGAAATTGCTAAAGGTATATTGTTTATCTTGATATATCTATATTTTCGACCTGGAAGATATATTAAACTTAAGCTTAATGTTAAATGACTTGTCAAATTCATACAATTTCAGTTAATGATGATTTTTTTTATTCGATCGACAGTTTGAAGATGGTATCCTGGAGATTTGTCTGTGGTGTGTTCAGAAAGGATTTAACAATACATCAAAGGCCATGGCTGACCCCGTCAGAGTCTCTAGGATTATATCTAAAATTGTAAGCTACAGATCATTACCTTTTAATGTAGTAATTGATGTTCGGATCAATTGAAAGGAAGAAAGAAATATTCAAATGAACAATCAAGAATCAATAGTCTAGGAACAGAATAGCACCAGAAACAAGGTAAAAGACGAAAGTGAAAAAAACAGCAACACAATACAGCAAAATAGAAAATAGCGATGGATATGTTGGCTGGTAAAATGACTGGTAAATGGAGAAATAACAGATGCTTTCATAATGCAAACTGTTAAATATTGGATGGTACAACCACAGCCTAGAAGCAACAAATTCCTTACTAAATGCTGTTTTATACTAATATGCTTGTTCAGTCACAAGTATAGTGTAAAATACCCATTTGAGAGATCATAAGTGCATAGTCCAAAGAAACAAGACAAATTCGAAACAAACTGAAAGATAAAACGGAAACAAAAGGAAAAAAGGTTGGAATCCACGAACACCTTTACAAAACAGGAGTGGGATCAGGTGCTTCAGAAGGATAAGCATCCCCTGTCCTGCGCGCAACACCGTCGTGGAATCATCAAACCCTTATCCGGGTACTTCTGCATTTAATATAAAACCTAGACTCAACTACAAACAATCACACCACTCCTGTTATATCTTTATCCAGATTTCAAAATATAAATGCTTGCATTTTTATAACAAACCAGTTTGAAAGGTTGTTCTTACATTAAACCGGTGTATATCTGAAACAAATCAATGATTTCCTCACATTTTGATTCTTAAAAATCATTTTGTGCAGGGCATGCAATTTAAACACTTGGATAAGCAAGGCAAAATGCACTTGCTTTTTCAGGGGAAATTGTTTCCTTTGAACAACCAAACAGTGGCGGTCAAAGTTATTATTCATCAGTTTTTTACAGGTCAACTCATTTGATGACAATGGAATACTAACGGGAAAATGGGATTCGGACTATGTCGATGGAACTTCTCCACTTAAATGGAACGGAAGTGTTAAAATTTTACGACAACACGCCGACACCAATAAGGCAGTCAAATATGGACAATGTTTTGTCTTCTCTGGCATTGTAACAACAAGTAAGTATATAATTATAACTTAAACTTTTAATTAACAGTTAAAATGTATTATTTAAATCGTGCAAGTAGAAAGGTTCTTGATATTCGGAGTGACAGTTAATCAGACACTATTTCCTTACATATTGTACATGTAGTTTTATGACATATTTTAAACGTTTCATCCCTGAGTCGGTAATATACTAAAAGAAAATAGAAACTGTGCATCATCTGTATGTACTTTCTATTCATTTAATATTTAACCGCTTGTTTTGTCTAAAAACTTATATGATTTATTTGACAATTTACACTAACATATTTTTATGATATCATAGACTTATTTTTTCAACTTAAAACTTTACGAGATTAGAAAAACCCGTTTTACCACAAAATCGCCAAATTAACATTTTGACATAAATAATGAGGTATGGATATTGATTGGTAAACCTTTTATCAAATTTCATCAAGATTTAAAAACATGGTATTGATTTAAAAACGTGTCAAATTCAAAAGGTCGATTTGTAAATTTACTTTTTACACGTTTCTTTTTAATACGTATAGGTTTTTGCTTTGACAAAGGACAAGATATAATAAGGGTTGTTTTTGGCCCCCTCTTAAAATAGCTTTATATTTTCCATATTTAAAGGTATAGTAGCCCTCCAAAATGAACAATTTTTCTTGTTTCTGATAATTTTTGGTTACCTAGCAACAGATTTTAAATATACCATAATACTTGGGGAAAACCCTTCTTTATATCAGACATTGTCTGATATCATTGGATTACATCCTGCTTTCAGAATATATGGCAACTTCCTGAAGTAATAACTGGGTTTTATAAAGAACATTTACAACAGTGAATTGACTTTTCACCGGGAAGCCAGGTTTTTTGCATAGCAACCGTTTATTTTCCTGGCAACGGAAACCAGTCATCATTTCGTACATGTTTCCTATTAAATTTTTATTTAATGGCATTAAACGACGTATTTAATCACATAGATAAATAATATAATCTTATATTGATTTTAAAAAATCTTAACATAGGAATAAGATGTTCCTTGGTTACCCTAAAATAATATAGCAACCATTAAATATCATAGTAACAAACAATTATCGTGATACATTTTCACATGTTCTAAATTGAATAAACTTGTGTTGTAGTTTTATGATATCACTATCTTAGGGATAAAATTCCATTTTTTCAAAACTAGACCAAGTAACATTGGTTTCCATGGTGACTAGAAAAGAATCTCCATAGCAACCACGATTATATTTAGTCAATAATGATTATATGTAATGATATTTTATTCGGATCAAATATCACTTGGACCTGCACATTTTTCAATATCATTTTGTAGAGCAATACATTTATTTTATGCATTTTACAGTTTGAAGATTACCCCCGAGGGCGGCAGAGGTATAGAAAAAGGCCATTCGGTTTTTCCTCCTGCAGGTAAAACCCCTGCTAAAGGGGCTTCCGTTAGTTCGAGCGGGATGCATAAATACGCGAACTCTCTTCGCAAACGTTGTGTCGGGGAAAGAATAGACACAAGTTATCTCCGTCCGGTAGGCATTATTTCTCTAAAAGGGGCGTCCCTGATTGTGGGGGATGTATAAATATACACTCCGCCCAGAGGGAGACGTTAAAGACGCCCCGTGTTTAGGAAATGTCACGCCCTAAGCACGCTATAGACCCCTTGTAACAGCTCATTTTGAGTGGTCAGTAGGCCAGTTACAAGACTAAATTTTCCGCCCCAATCTAACCCGCAATGTCTCCTTGGTCTGTATAAAAGACTCTCCTTACCGGTCCCTTGCTCACAGTCTCATATTGATTTATTGTTTGTTAACTTGTTTTTGTCATGAATATGCATGAAGTATTTGCTACCGGACGTTAAGCAACAATCAATCAATCAATCAGTTTGAAGAAAAAATGCATATGCTTCATTAAATGGCAGACTTTATCTTAAAAACTCAATGATCATGTTGATGCATAACACTTATCGTACTTTAGTGAATTTGGACGATAATAAAGTTAAAATTATTGACTGATTATTTATTGTTGTTATTTATTTTCAATACCACGTCTGTTATTTTATATTAATAACAAAACAATACGCCCTGTATGCAGAACCCTGATAAGGGTTTTCAATCACGTTTTTTGGTTGATTGGTAGACAGACCAACAGTTATAATTAAAACTGAGATATATATATATAGAAAAAGGCAGATTGGTGGAATAACACCGACTTCATCAGGAAGTCACGCGATTCCAAGAAAAAGATTTTTTCCTGGAAATTTTACTATCGTTTAAGGGACCGGTCATTATTTATCTCAAGGCGTGGGTCGGCAAAAAGTAGGGGAGTGGGGTTCACAGAAAAAATAGCAGTACTTGAAGGGGGTTATGTATTTCTTGACTAATTGATAGGGGGTCATGATTTTTTGTAAAGAAAAATCATTTAGAAATGTACTTCTGCAATATCTAGAATTTTATACATATTAAATGCTTTGTGTAATAAAGCTTTTTATGCAAGATGCAAAGGGTGGAGGGGTTGTTTTTTTCTGGTACTTGAGAGAGGGGGGCTGAGAATTTTTTTGTGTTTGGAAAAGGGGGTAAGTTATTTTTTACCGGATCAATTTTTAATTTGCCGGCCTAGCCTTGGAGATAAATAATGACCGGTCGCTAAGGATATTATCACATTATTTTACCGGCGAATGAAATAAAAACTTTTGATTTTTGTTATATTAAGTTCTGTTTGGTTAGGGGAGGATATCAATCTACACGAGAAACATAAAACACTATTATATAATGAGAGAAATATAGTCAACTGACTATGTGAAAGGTCAGTTTTTTACGTGGCTGACTCGTCAACTGAGTTACATCTCAAACGAAATAATTTCTATTTATACTTTTGCTAAATATTTTAACATTTTATCCAATATTAAATGCGATTATTCAAACAACAGCCACTTGAAGCAAATAATTCAACGATTCTGAGCTCTAGAACACATTATACCCACGACACGACGAGACGAACAACTTGCACTCATGGTTTCGTCCGCACTTTTGTCGTCTGCAAAACAGAGTCCTTCAGGGTAAAATATAAAAAGAATAAAAGGTCTTATCGGACGAAATTACTTTCAAAAAATGTTAAAAGAAACTGAATAATACATCAGGATATTTTAAGCAAATAACAAGATCTGCAAGATAAAACATAGACCGTGATTTTTCTCCAAACATAATTCCCAATAAAAATATCGTTTTACCATATATGTATTTTTCTATGCCGTGTTTGAATAAGATGTGCTAAAAATTACCAGAATATGGATTCTATAAAATTTATTCCGTTCTGGCGGCGAAAATCCTTCATCAATTAATATTTTAGCCACTTTAATAACAATCAGGCGTACATGGTGACATCGCTTCGGAAAAGTGCCATCCCGTCACCGTTAACGTTCCGATATTATTGTGATAGTACACATGTCAATTTTTCAGCAAAGTTTTTTTTTCAATTTTTTAGGGTCTCCGCTAACGTGACCCACGATATTGTCTGTTGAATATGATTCTGCGTTACGAAAAGTGTTCAAAGCAATTTTGCTTTCTGTGGGTCACATTGGCGGAGGCATTAAAAACGAAGTTGGTGACGAAAATCGCATTTTTTCCCTGATTTTCCGTTTCTATGCTGTTTTGACGGCATAAAAAATGGACTAAGGTAAAATTCCGATTAAAATACTGAGCATATGATAAAATTAGGATGTTTGGTCACAATTTTCTTTCTTTAATTGGTAATTCATCATGAATTATTTTTTCTGGAATATGAGGCCAAAAAACGGGCCTCATCGTACCATGTCCTTTGAAACTGACATAAATCTCTGACTTTTCACACAAAACTGAATCTGGTTTCCTTAGTTACAAGTAAATTCGTGCACAGTTCCTTTTTTTTTTCGTTAATATTTGTTAAAACCTCATCTAAAGGATAAGGTCCGTTAGGTTACGTTTTTGGTCAAAGAGTTGAGCTTGTTTTTAAAAATGTCTATAGCAGTTTTATTAGTTCAATTGGTTCTGAACCAGGCACAGGGCACTTAGAAATTGCTTAAAATGTTAACATACTAAATTACTTAATTTGAAACAATATTTGATACAATAATATCTTTTTTAATATCAGAACCAAATTTAGCACAATTAAATATCTGTCTAGTTCAACTGTTTACCTAAATATCTTCTTGGTGTTTTTGTGTGCTCATATCTATTTTTTTATCAAAACACGTCCAAAATTGTTTTTTTTTTTTTACAGAAAATATTACATTCTTGTTGATGTAATCAAAATATGTCCTATTATGACAAATACACATCAAATAAAATACAAGTCAATGTTAAAATTAATTTTAAACGATTATTTAAAACCTTTTTTTAATGTGGCGCCATGACGGCATCATGCTATATACCTCATTCACAAATAGTAATTTTTCATTATTCGCGCATATAATTCATAAATTTAGACTACATTTTAAAAGATAAAGGTATTTTTGTATTTCTTTGCCAAAATTCGTCTTAACGCCGCTACTTGTTTGCACAAAATTTTAATGGTCATTAATGACCTTTTACATTTACGATTGGTGAAAAATTCTTTTTCTTTAAAATGTACAAGAAATAGAAGATGCGAGATAGTGTCTAATTTTTTTACAAAAATAGAAACCATTTGACGCACCTTACTTCAGAAACTGCTTCATATTTATTTGCAAAAACTGTTTCGTCAAGCTAACTAGTCCTAAACCAACCAAACGATATAGGAACATCTGTGAATCTATAGGCTTTTTGTTAAATTT
Source organism: Geukensia granosissima (assembly GCA_032357055.1). Taxonomy (NCBI): domain Eukaryota; kingdom Metazoa; phylum Mollusca; class Bivalvia; order Mytilida; family Mytilidae; genus Geukensia; species Geukensia granosissima. The sequence goes on from JAULBM010026058.1 coordinate 9,226, forward strand.
TTCAATTCGTCAATTCTTGAGTTTTCTGGCAGTGTAATTAGTTTTGCTTGTCACAAGTTTCAGGACTATTTTTAGTTTGACAAAGCAACGTATAGTGGTGAAAGGAAAAATTTAATGGAAGGTTTTGATGTTATAAGTCATCTTTAGTTCATGTAGTAATGTTACATAACTGATTCTTACTTACCTAATTGTACATTTGCCTTACCCGCAATGAACCTCGAATGCCGATCCCAGGGATAACTTCGTCAGTGTATGATGATAAATGTATTTTGAAAATGATAATGCCTTGAAGGAAAAAAACATTATCAAATATATCAAGCAAACCTAATGACACTATCCTGTGAACACAGTTGGTTGTTCAAATAAAAAATTGAAATTGTCAGAAATGACTGATTGTAAACAAAATTACTGAAATAAAAAAACCAAAAAACTAATTAATGTTTCACATTGGTTTTCTAACAAAAAAATAATTGGTTACTTCTGCCTACGGCATGGTGAGATTGGCGGTAAAATGGACGAAATGGAAAAGTTCTTAATGAGGTTCTGAAAATATTTCTCTTGTGGCTGATAGTTATCAAAGATATACCTTTAATAAATGTACTATATTTTCCTTTTTCATCATAGAAAGTTCTTATATTTTTGACCTCTTGCGCTGTATATGATATTAAAAATTTGCTGAACTTATTATGATATAAATATCTTATATGTACTGCAGTTAATCGACTACCAGTTAGATTAGCATTGCAAACAAATGCATGTATCAATTTATATCTTTCGTTGCCTGTTTGCCTGTGTAGCACATTTGAAACATAGGGATCACAAACTGTTGTCGTTCTACGCTTAGACCTTAGACCTTAGACCTTATTTATATTGGAATCTAATATACATGAAGAGGTTCTTCTACTGGTTGTGTGTAATATAGAGAAAGCGAATGAGAATTCAAATAATATAAAACAAGAATGATCAAACTGATTATTGCTGTTCTTCGAGCTTAATTTTTACCCGATTGATTTCCTGTATTTCCCATTGTGAAGCCATTATTTTCTGTAGTTTCATGAGGAGGCTTTATACCTTATATCTGTAACTTTTTATATACTGATAAATGAATCTTATAGTCTGAAGTGGGCCGTTAAGTGTCATGCAACTAAACAGTTTTAGTTTTCTTTGAAACAATTTAATTTTTCGTTGCTCGATTAAATTGGATCCAGTTAAAAATGTATCTACAGCTTTTATTGTTGTTTATTTACTATTTATTTTGTTATTATTTTTTTTTTATTATTCTGTGTTTTATACCGTTAAACACGAATAATGGATGTTTTCTAGTTCTTATAGCTATTGAGAAGTTTCGGCGGGGAAGGTAAAAACTTACAGATGACAAAACTATAGGTGTTTCATCACAAATTGTAATTATTCGTACGAACAGATCCTATAAATCAGTGAATTAATTTAAGGATGTCCCTATAATTACGTCATAGGACGCACGTACGTCTTCGGAAGACCTTATCCTTGACTAATATTTTATTAAGTTTGCAGGGCTCTTGGCATACCCTGTAGAAGCGTAACAAACTACTGCTCAGCTCACGACTCGGATGGCAGTATCACCATTGACGTATACTGGGATTTAGAAAATAAAGAAAATATTGAAGGCATAGGAAAAAGTGATTCTGTTTGGTAAGACATTTTAAAAATATTTAACAAAGTCGAAATGATTAAAAATATTCGACATTTGCCAAACAAGTCAAAATAAAATGTCAGTAGTTAGTTATTTCGTTTTCATTTAAACCTGTAACGTGTTGCTGACTTAAGAGTTGAACAACATTTTAAAAAAAATAATTTTGTCTATTTGCTATATATCTTCATGCTCGTAGCCATAAATTTTCAAAGGGGGGTTACGTCAACTCGAAAAGCGACTTCTCGGCCAGGGTCTGGGGTATATGGTGCAAAATTCTTCAATCTGACCATTACCTGGCACTGTTTTT
>JAULBM010026069.1:0-11204 GCA_032357055.1 Geukensia granosissima
CATGGTCTTGTCTGTCCTCGACTTAACGATTTCTGTCTGCCCCTTTGGTATCTTCGAATTCCTTTTTCATGACATATAAACAAAAATTGTGTTTTAATTATTTTGAAACATTGTCAGAATACAATATAATACATGGTATACAGATATACATATCTAATCTATACATATGGTTTTTATTCACCAGGAAGATTGCCTGTTTTTTCCATGATTTCAATTTTTCAGGCACAGGTGACACACATTACACTGTTTTAACAGCCAGTCATCTTGTTAACAAAGTAAACATAAAATCTCTTTGTTATACCAACATTTCTTGTATGCAAAATAGTTTATTGACAAAGACTTTATTTGAACAACTGTATACAGTATTTTCAGTAGGTTTTTGAAAAGCAGGAAATTTTATTGTTGTAGGCAGAAAATAATTTAAAAAAGCCGAGGGTCTTGGGACCGCCTAGGCCTGCAGCTGCTGATGAAAAATCCCACAATATCAAAGCTTGTAAGGGGTTTCCTGGACCTTAATCTTGGTTAGAATCAGTCAATTTTTTATAAATCGGCTTTTTTATTGTCCAAATTGAAATAACCAAAAAAAAAGAACAGGGACATGCGGTAAATTTGTTGGCTTCTGGTTCTTAATGGAAACACTACTGTATTTCACTTTTGAGTTCACAGAAGTTATTAGTAAAGGAATCTTTATTTTCAAAAGTTTTTGAAACTTACTCAGGATTTAATGATAATCATACATGGTTAACAATGGTGGCCTAGCCTACAGTGGTAAAGCTTGTGAAGATGTTTTGGCCCATTGAAAGATGAGGAGATCAGGGGTTTCATTGTGTGAGCTAAATCTATATTTCTTGGTGAACTTGTATAGAAAATTACAGGCGATGGATCCACTAAAGGTTGCAAGTGATATGAGTGATTGTTACATACATGCATTATACAAGACTAACAAATAGTTGTAAATCTTAAAAATTTTGTGAACCTTTGTTAGCTGTTAAGTAGGTGTACTCACTATCTAATCTGAACATCACAAAAGTTTGCACCTACCAACAACCCATCAGAAAGAGAGAAATCAAAAACACACATCAAAAAACAACATGAGGTCTAAAAGCCTGAGTCAAAATACTTGTATTGCAACATGTACATGAATTTTAAATTTTTAAAATTTTTCAGAAAATGATAAAAAAGAAGAATCTTATTTATAAGAATGAACTTGTAGTTGTGGTAAGGGGTAAACATTGCATATATTAGCATGCTCTCTATTAAAATCATCTGAAGCACGCCATGAATTGTTCTTATTTGATGTATATTTGATCATATGGCTGGTTAATACTGGAAGGCAAATTCTTGTCAACTTACATAACAGATTTCAGTGATTCAACTCAATCGTAATACTGTCAAGAATACTAGTTTAATTATCTGGTTTTTAGCTCACCTAGCCAAAGGCCATGTGAGCTTTTGCAATCACTTGGCATAGGTCGTTAATTAACTTTTCACATTTTAATCTTCTCCTCTGAAACCACTGGGCCAAATGGAACTAAACTTGGTGGGAAGCATCTATATTAAGTCCTTTATAAAGTTTCCTCATTTCATCTCAATCCGTCAACAAACATGGCCACCAAGTACATTGAGTGATACATTAAAAATCTTCTCCTCTGAAACCGCTCGGCCAAATGGATTAATATTTGGTATGGAGCATCTATGGAAGGATCTTTATAAAGATTGCTCATTTTGTTTGGATTCGTCAACAAACATGGCCACCATGGATGATTCTTTTTTCTGATTGGCTGATACATTAAATATCTTTTCCTCTGAAACTGCTTGGTCAAATGGATTAATATTTTGTATGGAGCATCTATGGAAGGTACTTTATAAAGATTACTCATTTTGTTAGGATCCATCAACAAACATGGCTGCCATGTACCATTCTTGTTTCTGATTTGCTGATTCAAGGAAGGATAAGGGAAAGAGTTTTCATTTTCAATGTTCATTATTAGATTTGCCAAATACATTTAAAAAAACACACAAATCTTCTATATAGGATGATTTGATACCCTTCTATGGTTTACTTTGTTTGACTCAGGAGGTAGAATGTCCTTCATATATGGTAATGATAGTGATATCTAAATGATAATAAATGGCTCATTCTTCTTAAAGAGAGATTTATTGCCTATACATAAGTTCTGCTTCATTATCACAGACTGGTGAAGGAACATGTACATTATATAAACTGCAGAGCAAGTATATAGTGTTCCTAAGCAAAGCCAAATATTATTTATCAGTTTTCTTCTACCTTTTTACCTTTTGTAAACTCCATTACATGGTATATGCTTTTTGAAGTATTTCTTATATTCAAAGCAAATAAAATCTGGTTATCAGGCTAGGTTTTACATGTAGTAAAAACCCTCAAATAAGATCTAGTCCATAAAAGCTAATCTTTGTAAATTCCTCTGTTTTTCTCGTGGTTGGAGTGCTACCCCACATCTTTTCATTATCATATATAAAATGATGCCTTCTCAGCAAAACTCCTTTACAGACATTTCATAATATCTTATTTTGACTGAAAGTGTAACATTTTGTTTTTCTTTTCCATTTACTGCTATGCCTGCTATTCTTACCTAAACCTCTGGTTTAGAGGTGTGAAAATTTAAACAAACTAGAAAAGCTTCCTTCTTATTGGTTGTTTTTTCTCATTTCTATTTTAAGAATAATTTTGAATTTCATTAACATTTAAGAAAGATGATTTTGAGATGTATCTTAAAATATGTTTTGAGAAACCTATTCTGGGGAAGACATCATAATAGTGTCACAACTCTCTTTCTATAGACCTCATCTTTCAAACATCTTGCAACAATCATATGACTCTAGATACATTTTATCTGTCAAATATGTTGGAGACCCGCTGCCTTGAAAGATTACATTTCAAGGCAGAAATAATGATCTTTCAATACTAGTTCCACCATATTTACATGTACAAAGCATAACAATTTGAATATGAAGAAATTCAAATTCTAGCTTGAAGAAACAGACATTGTATTGTAAAATGTAGTACAAAATGTCAGTTTAAAATTTTGCTTGTTCATACTTTTTGCAAATTCTCATACAGTCAAATTTTGGTCAAATGCTTAGCATCTTTCATATGTTTAGTTTTAAATGACAGACACAACCAGAAATGGATTTCTCATAGAAGCCGTCAATTCTGAAAATGAGTATTTATTTGTACTGGAGAAAGTGTGTCAATATGTGATAAATATGGATGTCTCATGCTTATAGCCAAATTACAGGGCCAGTGTGGAAAAATAGGAGATAACTGCTTTGTATATTGTTTTTGAAGAGTTGATGATGTTTATCAGTGGTTTTACTGTTCCCAATTGAGTTTTACTGGCAACATATTATAGCATATCCAGGAAAAGAGATATTTGTGACAGTAAAAAAAAGTGACTTTTCAAATACAATACAGTTAACTACTTTCTAATGCAATGACTTAAATTGCTTATAATCGAGAATTAAGCATCAGTTGAATTTTCATGGTAATGTTGCCTTAACCACAGTAGGTTGTGGCGTTTACATAGGTAAATATTTAATCAAAATTATAGTAACATCTAAGTTTTCTTTATTTTAGAAATATAAAAAGTGCAAAGAAGATTTAGAGTCAAGGCAGAAGAAAGAGGAGTCAGATGTAGAAATCCATGATAATATTGAATTCTATATTGCAAATATAGAGGGTCTTACTCAGGAGTTAGAATCACTTAAAGGTTAGATAAAAGTTTGATATGTGTTCATTTTCTGTCAAGCACCATGTAGGAGTGACAGTGGATATTGGTGCTAGTACATTAAACTGGAAAATATTGAACTGTTACCCTACAGTAAAACTTAGTTCCAAAAAGATAAAACCAAGTTTACTGTACAGTTAAAGTTCAATGTCTTTCTTCCTTATATTCTCATAGGAAAGTTAAAGAAACTACAACTACAGACCATCACTATTAATTCCCTCATTTATTGTGGTTTAAGTGCAGTCTCTGTTACATTTATCCCATATCTTTTCATTTTCATATCTAGTACCAATATCTGCTGTTGGTGCGAGTTGTCAATGAATTTAGATACCTGAAACCCTTTACATAGAAATGTATCATGAAAAATAACATAAATCCTCCCACAACACTACAATGAATTAAACAAGCCTCTTACCAATAATCAACTTGCAAATCTGCAAAATTCATTTGTGATTTTAAGGGTCATTTTATTCTTACTATTGTTGTCAAATTCCATGTGATTTGGCAAATTTTCTGGTTTTTTTTTTACTTTTGTACCTTATTTTCATTCTTGTTGTGTTTCCAGTTTAGCAGATTAAAAAATAATGTGCAGATGGCATTTCTGTATAATTATTCCATACAGTGTACTTATTTTAAAAGTTAATATACATTCAACCTTGTCCCTGCAGTCACCTCCATTAAGCAGTCACTTTATGGCCACCTTTCCCATTCCCCATTGTTTCAGATTTTATCATGAGTGAACTTTATATAAGTGGTCACTTGTCTTGAATGGTCACTTTTGCTTCTTCCCAAAGGTGGTCTATTAATACAAGTTGGATTGTATAGTTATTTTACTTTCCATTAACAATATGCAGAAACCAGCATTAAGTGAAGAAAAAGGGAGCTTTATCATTTTTCATCGCAATCTGTTTATTTTTGACACCTTATTAATTTCAACAAAATGGGTAGACAAGTCTTCACAGGGCAAGTTTGCTTGAAACTCTGTTCATAAAACTTGATTTTGGGTGCCATATCACACTTCTATCAAATATCTGCCATATGTGTATAGGTTGATTATAAATTGAAAAACCCCCAAAGTAAACCAACAAGATAACAGCTGGCTTAGGGTCTGCTGTAATGTCTCATGGACACATTTTCTCTATATACCTGAGTTCACAGTCAGGAATTTTACTCCCAGTGACCCAAGATTTACTCCGCTTGACCTTACTGTTATCAAACAACAATGGAATTTTATTGTTACATCAAAATATTTACTTTGTGACGTAAAACTTGTTCCTGAAGTTTTGTAATTTTCTCAGCAGACTGGACTGTGAATTCGTCTATTGAGGAAAAAGGACCAGATTGTTGCATCATAGATTTCCAATGACTTCTTGAAAACCTTAACTTTATTTATTTTAGATAATTTGCATAAAGTTTTGCCAAGTTCTGAATTAGATGCTGTAGCACAACAGATGGCTGAAGAAGAGAGAAAGAAAGAAGAAGCAAGACTCAAAGAAGAAGCTAAGAAACAAGCAGAGAAAGAACGAATAAAAAGGAGAGAGAAACGAGAAAAAGTGATAGAGGAACTCATACAGACTGAGAGAGATTTTCTACATGGGTTACACCTGTGTATTGCAACTTTTCTTAGTTCTAAAGATGAACGGGTAAATCTTCTTGATTTTGCCTCTTGTGCTTAAATGTATGCCAGATTTGAAATTAGTAAAAACCACAGCTTATAACAAATATTTATCCACATTTCAACAGTTCTACAGAAAGATGTTATTTTGATATTTAATATGCACATAACTCAAGTTCAACCATTCAGTAATATTCAGTACGTACAAAACTTAGTTTTACCAACCAGTTGTTTTTATGAAGTGATAATAAATTCAACATTTAAATCTGCTGTGAATAAGATTTTTAATTTTTATGAATGAATTTCTCCAGGATAAAATTAAATTTTAGTAAATCATCATGGCTGTTTAGTGTCTAGGGGAAGAATAATGCAAGAGGGTGAGAATTTTTTCAGAACCATAAATTTTTTTTTACAACTGCAAAAAATAGTGGTCCTTTTATGTGTTAGTGTCTAAAGACAGGTTCCTGCCTGATTCTTTATTTATTTTTTAGTCATTGATTTTGGTACTAGATCAAGGTTGCTATTGATTGTGGGTGATCTAGTCCCACCTGGTTTATTTAGGAGGGACTAAAAGGGTTTTTTATTTATATTTAATGTAATTTTTCTATTTCTTGTCTGATTTTGATGGTTTAATTCTTTTTATCTCCATGACAAAACAAACTGTATCATGCTGTGCTTCTGAATCACCTCAGTTGAAATTGGGAACATTTTTAGTGAGTTTTGGTGGACTTCATAGAAAAAATAATATTTTAACCACAAAAAGGAAGGTTCTATAATGCTTGACACACCTCAACTTCAATATGGATGACAGATTTTGTTGGAATTTGAAATTTTTAAACTTTCACACCAATGCAATCATAAAAAAATACATCTCAAATTTTCATTATTTTTGGATTTTGAATTATTCTGTACTTTTAATTATCTTCCAATAATTATGATTATTTCAGCCACCAGGACTAGACGTTGATGTGGTTTTTGGTAATATAGAAGATGTAGCTGATGTGTCACAGAGACTGTTGACCTTGTTAGAAAATGCTGTCAGTGGAAAAGAATTCGAAGAACAGATGCTAGGTCAGATTTTACTATCATAGCTCTGAGGAAGTTTGTGCTGCTGCAAAATTATGATTTGTTTTCGTTTGCTGTGTAAAAATTTGTGAGATTTTTTTTTGGATGTTTTTTATGAACATGAACAGAATTAAATACCATACAAGTGGTATTTTCTTGGGTATCAAATTTTTCTTTATTCACATGTCATTTTCTTTGTGTAAACTGTGACCTTTTAACTTAAATACTGGTTTGAATCATGCAAGAATAAAAGGTTTTTTGATATTACTGACAGAAAAACACATTGATAGTTTCAGACACAGCTATCAAGATATATGTGACACACATTATTTCCTTGCCTGAGTTTTACATTTGAAGCCTTATTCCTCACAAAACATGTATTGGATAATGCAGAATTTGTCAAAAGGTGAACAAAATGTGTTTGGGATAATTTCACTGCTCAGTATATGTAAAATTACAGGATCTGGAACACAAACTCACATTTCTCCTGCTGTCAATTTCACAAAATATCGTAAGTGTAATTTCTGTCGTAAAAGTTATAATAAGTTTTCCTTTGAAGTTTCTACACTTACAATCAATCTTATACTTACAAATTTTTGTGAAAACCATTGCTGGTTTCTAACCTACTTAAGACTTACTTTCACATCACAAAGTATGAAACACAGAAACACATATGAAATTTAAACATCAGATCAAAAATATAATTTGGTCAAAAACACAAGGTTTGACAATACCTATCAATATTATTTTACTTATCAGTCTTCTTAAAACTTTAACAAGTATTTGAAAAATTGGTTACATATGTGTATTTTAACATGAGCCTGAACTTCCTTTAAAGTCTTACTGACATGTAAATAGTTATGAGAGTTTGGAAGGTTGGTATCTTGGCTAGCCCATTGTTTTAGCTGTGGTACAGATGATTAATTTAAATGTGACATTGAAAATTTTTATTATTTTCATCAGTTTTCCATTAGAAAATAATGTTTTCATTCAAATTTCTTGGTACAGTTTTTACACATTTGTGTAAAGATATAAAGAATGCATATTTTTCACAAATCATTTTATGTGTGAAAAAATATGACCCATTGAAATTAATTGTTTGTTTAAATGGATAAGATTAATCAGTAATTTGATATTACTGACACAACAAAGCATTTTGTTTCAGGCACTGTCTTCTAGGTATATATGGTCTACGTGATTTGCTTTTCAGAGTTTTATGAGATTTTATTTTTTTTTAGGTGTGTGTTTTATACAGTTAAGTGAAGATATGAAGAATGCCTATGCACCATACTGTAGGAATCATGATGAGGTTATAGCCATCTTAGATAAGGTACTTTTAAAAATTCATCAGTTGAAACTGACAAACAATAACATAAGAACTCTATCTGGCAATGTTCACATAACAATGTGTTAATGATTTGTTTTAAAGAAGTTTTTGAGAAAACACACTAGGGGCCAACAATAGGGAGATCTGTCATCTTTTAGAATTTCTAGTTACATACAAAGACCATTGAAATCAAAGTCCGAAACACTGGTGACATGTCCTAGCTTTGGCTAGTAACGATTTACCGCACTGCCAGAAGCCTATCAAATTTTTGTTAACGTTGGAAATAAAAGCATTTCCGTTTTAACATTATCGGGTGGAATTGTCATAAATTTCAGTTGTATGTTACTTCATTTACATATATTTTAGAATAAAATGTCATTGAAAAACCACCCATTAGAGAAAAAAAAACAGATTTCATCTCTAGCTGGTGCAAATAACATCAGCAATATTGTGATGTTGCACATCTTTATTTTGTGACGTTATAAAGTTCAGGAAAATGCAACAATAAAAAATGCATGTTTATTTAAAATTGGTCAGTTTTATTTAGTTTCGCACTGAATAAAAAGGACTTGGGGCAGCGGTTATAAGATGATATAGGAAAATTGACCTCTGTTTGGAGCTTGCATTGAAATAAACATTTCACAGTATTGTTTTACATTTCAGTACAAAGAAGATCAGGCTATTCAAGAATATTTCAAGAAAGAGCTGGACAAGTTACGAGAACAGATAGTGGTGTTTGATTTGGAAGCTTTATTGATCAAACCTGTCCAAAGAATACTCAAATATCCTTTATTATTGAATGAACTTTTCAAGGTAAATGACCTCATCAAATGTACTTTAGCTCATACACTTTCTCTTGTCGTTGTTATTTTTTATTAAAATATAAAGTTGGAATTTGGGGGAAATTTTAATACATTTCGATAAATAATATGTGGAAAACATTTTACCGATAAAAAAATCAAATTTTGAAACTCAAAACTTTAAAATATCTTTATTCATGGTTCATTTCATTCAAACATACTGCAATTCATGATATTGTTATTTTCAAGTAATAACATCATGTAACATATGTCTTTTGTTAAACTTAAATTTTGTGGTTAACACGAAAAATTTATATTTTATGAAATACACTATAATTCAGTTGATCTTTGGTAAATTGAACACCAAGGGAACAATGACTCTTTAAATAGTGAAAGTTTAACAAATGCAAAAAAATTTTAGAAGAATGAAAAACTAGTTCAAGGTTACCATGGTGTTCGAACATCTGCAGTTTGAATATACCTGCACATATAGCGACTACTAGATGACAAGTTAACAATAAATAAGGAACAGCACCTTATTTTCATTCATTCAAATAGCATAGATTTTCAGTTAGTAAATGTTTATTTTTAGTCAACTGAAGACAGCCATGAAGACAAAGGAGAGATCCTGAAAGGAATTAACGCTATGACTGATGTGGCCGCTGCTATTAATGAGTATAAACGTAGAAAAGATTTAGGTAAGTGTACAAACTTTTCCTGGAAAATCATTTTTTCCAAAGTGTGTATATGAAAAAAAGAAATCTATATTTTTGAAAATAGGGAACACATAGTCTCCATATTCATACATTTTAATAAAAGACAAAAACATTGTAAGAAGTGTTAAAGGAAAGAGTTTTACAGTGAAAATTGTGCATATATGTACGAATGTGACACTTTAAGATTGCATATTAATTTTAACTGTCATCAAAGGTGTTAAAATGGGGGAGGATGCAAGGGAGGTAATGTGTTTTTTACATATTGATTTTGTAGTATGTTTAACCTTTATTCCAATTAATTCAATAACCTCAAACTGCCCAAACTCTTTTTAGTAAGGTTGCAGTTCTTTCATTATACTGCAAACAATTTTTTATTACAAAAGATAAAAATAAAATAATGTCTATCTTCATACATGATTTTTTTCTCCAATTTAAATTGGAAATTTTCACTGTTTTGATCACATAAGTCTAGGTTTGGATTGGTTTGTTGTGTTGATAAAATGCATTTGTCATCATCAGACTTAAAATATGGGCACCATTGATGATTCTTGTTTTTGGTTGGCTGAAACATAAATTATCTTCTCCTCTAAAACCGCTTGGCCAAATGGAGCAATATTTTACATGAAGCGTCTATGCAACATCCTTTTCAAAGTTTGCTCATTTTGTCCAGATCAGAAAAAACATGGGGGGCATGGACAATTCTTAGTTTCTGATCAGCTGATATGTGAAAAAATGCAGAATTAAATAATATTTGACCGGAAACATCTATGGGAGATTCTTTATAATGTTAAACAAATTGGTCATTTAATGTTTCTGATTGGCACTATGTCAGGTGAGGGACACAGACTCAGTATTCTGAGTCTCTGGTATCAAATCTTGTATGATTGCCTCTGGTATCAAATCTTTTATGATTAAATTTACACAGATATTTCTTCTAGGTTTGTGTACCACCTTGATAAACTGTACAGACAACTTAACCAGTTAAACTCATATTTTATATTTCTTGTTTTTTAGTTTATAAGTACAAGAGAGGCACAGATCAATCACTAGGAGACATGTTAGCAAAGATTAATTTCCATTCACTTAAAAAGAAAGGAAGTAGATTTAAAGGGAGACTATCCACTAATTTAGGAATTGCTCCTCAGGTAAAATTGTAATAAAACTTCTTTTTTCCAAAATATCTTGTTGAAAAGAATCTTCTGAATAATCATTGATGATTTTGAATGTTCTGAATGAAATAAAACATTTAAGTAATCAATGTTTGCATAGGCTGTTCATTTTAACATGTTACGATAGCAAAGTCTATAAAAATCAAAGTTAATTCTATTGCCAAGACTTGTAAAATAATATTTGATAAGTAAGAAGATTACACAATGGATCCAGACTAATCTGACATCCTGTAACATAAAAACATTTTATACCCAAACAAACAAAGTTTGGTGCTATATAGAAATCACAGATTGTCTGTCCGTCCATCTGTCCACATACTTTGTAAGTGCTTCTCCTCTTTAACTGTTCATCGATTTTAATGAACCTTAGTCACAATGTGTAGATTTTAGCTTAAACCTCAATACATCCATCATTCTTTATTCCCTGTCTACACAAACATATTTTCATGGTTCCCATGTTTGCTGAATAAGACATTAAATTTTTCATGTGTGTCTGCTGAAGACTGTGTATTTTGTGTGTTTTTGTCGAAAACATTGGAAAGACTGGAAGATTAATTAAATTTCAATTTCTGACCCTGAACTTGAAATCCAATTACCAATATGTCTATTTTTATACGACCGCAAAAAATTGCGGTCGTATTATGGTATGACGCTGTCGGCGTCGGCGGTCCTGTCTGTAGACAGGTTGGTTTCCGCACGATAACTTTTGTTCTAGTTTACCAATCCTTTTAATATTTTAGGACAT
>JAULBM010026080.1:0-11204 GCA_032357055.1 Geukensia granosissima
TTGTCGTGTTTTATGTATAGTTTCACAATTTGCATTTCGGGGCCTTTTACAGCTTCTATTATGGTATGGACTCTGGTCTATTGTTGAAGGCCATAATGGGAGTGTAGAAGTTAAAATTCTACTGGCACTTGGTGGGCGGCTGTCTCATTGACAATCATGCCACATCTCCTATTTTTATATTAATTAACTTTTTTGATAGAATTGTTAGGTCTTGTGATTTTCGACTGCTCAAACTTCTTCCAAAAATGAGAAATCCAACAAATAAGCCGAATATTGTCGAATTTATACCCATTTTTACCATTTCAGTATTGGCCGCACATGTGTTACACCTCATTTTTTACATATATTATGCAGTTGAGTGTGTTACATCATATATGTCAAAATTTTGGTGTAACACACATGCGGTCAATACGATTAGAGCCAAAAATCTCTTTACAGTAACAAAAATATGAACATTTTTTAACTTTTTGGAAAATTGACGTATTTGATGACGTCATAGCTAAAGCACCTGAACTTTTATACCAAAAAAAGCTGCACATAATAAGAGTATTTATTTTTCTATTCAACAATCACTTTTAGGTAATACTATATTAAAGTTTTTATTATGTGCAAATTTCTGGGCCGAAAACGAGCCTTACTGGACCTGATTCTTTAAAAAGCTATCACATTGTAGGAAATTTCATATTGTCAGATGCAGTTTTTAACTGGATGGTCAGATTAAGATGTTTATTAACGATATGTTGTTATGTTAAGTTTGTAGCCTGGATAGTGTTCGAACTATGAATTTCATTGCGGATGACCTCTACATAATATTTTTGTCAGACAACTACAATATTATTTGCTGCTTTATCTGCAGGTACAAGCACATACGTTTAATGAAGTTCTTTAATTTTACGTTTATTCTGATTTATTTGAATTTTTTATTATTCATTTTTTGCATTTACTGTTTTGCGTTTTTGTTTGTTGTGAGTGTATCTGTCACTTTACGGTTCTGAGTTTCGGATCGCTCAATTTTCTGTAGATTGAGGTTTTTTATGTATTTTTATATTAAGGCGGTGGCCTTAATAAAAAATAAAAATAATTTTAATTAAACATGTGAATAAGAAAATCGAAATAGATAAAGGAATTTGAAGATTGCAAAGGTCAGACAGAAATCGTTAAGGTATAATCCAGACAAGGAATTCGAAGATAACAAAGGGGCAGACTTTAATTGTTAAGTCGGAAGACGGACAAGACGATGGCCAACAAAATGAAAGGAAAGACAAACATACAGCACACAACACTACACTGAACACTAAAACTGGAGGAACACGAACCCTACAAAACCAGGGTAAGTTCAGGTTCTCTGGCAACTCCAGCTCCAGACAAATTCAGAGACAACAGTACGAGACGAACCACAAATGAAATACGCAAACTACTTCACTGAAAACTAAAGCTTAGTTGGCTCGAACCTAACAAAAAAGGCAGAATTCAGGTTCTCCGGCAAGGTAATTTTTTCTCCTTTATTGTCAAATGAGTTGTCAAAATTGTTGCATTAGGACAATCAATAGTACCGTTTATCATGTTACAGTCATGTGTATGAACATACTAGTATCATTCTACAATATATAATACCATATCATTGTTAGATATGAATTTTTATTGAACAGATAAAAATCTAACAAAAGGTTATGATTCTGTCCGTTACGTTATCCCCAATACATTCTGAAATAAAGTTTGTTATAAAATTATAAAAATTTCACCCCGATTTTTTTCTGGTGTCTGCACTGTTCATAGTTATATGGTTTTTTTTTTAGTTTTATATGTATTAGTGTTATGTTCCGTTTTGTTCGTGTTCTCGAGTCGATTTTCCCCTTTTGTAGGGTCCGTTGAAAACGAGAATATTTAATGCATATTAGCAATGCTTAGTCAGCCATATTTTGCTTATACTCTTGAATGTTTCGCGCTTGTTGGAGTGGAAGCAAAGTCAAATTTCAATGTCTTCTGTTTGATACAGCCTGACATCGATTATACCCGATGAAAGAGTTGCATCACCGACATAGTCTTCAACATGAAAGCTTAAACTAAATAAAAGGAAATATTTAGGTTCCATGTCAGGGGGACCGTAACCCATAAGATATTGTTGAATTTAGAGGTCTTCTCAAGACCTTCAAAAAGATGGAATCCCACTCCACGGAAGGAACTCTAGATATTGCTGCAAATAAATAAAATTTGATGATGTAAATATTAGCAAATCTTTAGATTCAGTTTTTGGAAGGGTGCCATTCTGGTCACCTATTTTTCTCCGAAAAATTCAGTTTATGGAAGAACTTTTTCAAGATGATCATTTTTTAAAGAGACTCAAGTCCAAACTGAACCGGGTATTTTTTACCGAAAACATTGCAATTTATTTTAAGGGAACCATCAAGAAAATAATATAATACGTGCATCTAACTAGTGATATATAAATCTGAAACACTGAACGAAAGATATGTATCTTTTGAATAGTTTCACATTTAAATATATTAATATCTGTTGTTTTAAGATTAAAATTTTTGGTAATTATTGCCAGGAGTGAATGTAACTGTATTTACACAACTAATAATTACTTAATTTCACATATTAAAACTGTTCCTGAACGAAAAGAAGTTAACAAGAATCGATTTGAGTTCTTTAAGGATCGTATTACCCAGGGAAATCCAATGCCTAAATCTGAACTTGGAATTATTCTAATAACGTTTCCGTCGTTTGAGATTTGATGTATATTGTTAGAATTCCATCCACAAACGTAAATATTACCATGCATATCGGTACTGATACCTCTCGGATACTGAAGCTCTTGGCTTGTGTATGTAAACTGCGTTACGCCACCAACTTTAAACGTCACAGAATTACGACCATCACCGTAAATATAGCCTTTGCTGTCAGTAGCATGTATGTAAGAGGTGTATCCATTAGTCTTTATCTCTTCGGTTTTCGCCCCTGTTGATGAGTTGATCCATGTTATAGTGTCGTTGTCTGCCACAAGAAATTCCCCTTCCACGTATTGTAGACCATACAGTGGTGATTGAGTGGTAATTGTTTGTTTTATGTTCATTTCTTTAATATCAACAATATATATATGGGGATCTGATCCTACTGCTACTGTCTGGTTATCTATCTCTGTTACATCGGTTGGTTTGGTCGGTAATTTTAGCTCAGACAAGTATTTACCTGAAGAACTATATCTTACTATTCTGGAGCTAGTATAGTCGGTCAGAACAATAGTATCACCCATGAATATGCCACTTGGACAATTGTTCTCTTGTTTACCTTCATTCAAATCAATAGTGTGAATCACTTTAACATTTCCAGTGTGAAAGTTTACCTGTTTTGTTGAAACTTCAATTTGCCTGATCTTGCCGAATTCCGTTATAGTTTCATTGAAGTTTTTTAACATCTGCTGCGGTTCGAATGCTAAGGAAGCATTTTTCATTTTTTGAAGGGAAACATTAACATCTTCTTCCAGGTCAATTTTCCGCGAAATAACATTGTTTAGTTCTACAAAAAATTGTAATTCTGAACCGTGTCTGGAACAAGTTTCCAAAATGCAGATATAATTATCAACTGTACATTTTAAGCATGACAGTTCAGTTGCTTGGTCACCAAGTCTTAATAAAGCTTCTTTCTTTTTTGCACTTAGTTCATCTTGTAGACATTTCTCTATGTTATTAAGATGGAAAATAATAATGCGTTTCATCGTGGCAATATCATTTGATATCTTTATAGCTTCCGATGCAAAATCTTTTATATTTTTCTTTTTATCATTGATGTCCTCAGCAAGGTGTGACCGTAATGTTTTGAAATGCTTTAAAATATGTCCAGTTTGTTTTGATCCTTTGATACCGGATGTTACTTCTTCGACGGAAACAACGTCTTGACATTTTCTGTGTTTTATCGTGGCACAAAGAGTACAACAAGGTTTAGAATGATCTTGACAATAAACTCTCACGGCTTCGACTGGATGTTCACTACAGTAAACCAATCCTGTAAAAGGGAAATTTTCATCCTCACTGAACAGTTTATTCAGTGCGGTAATTGAATGATTTGCTGACATTTTAAACTTCCGGTGATAGGTTTCGCACGAGGAACAAAGCGCTTCTTGGCAGTCGACACACCAAGAAGTTGCCGGTTGCTGTTGATTGCTTTCAAAGCAAGGATTACACATTTTTGTGGTTGATTTGATTTCCTTTCTATCAAGCAACGAACATATCAGACGATTCTTTGGGAAATATTTAGCCCATGACTCTGCTGATCCAAAATTCTTATCGCATGGCACAAATTTACGACACAACGGACAATTAAATCCATTAGCCTCTTTTGCTTTTGTTAGCGAAGAAACTATGTATGTTTGTAAACACGTCTCACAAAATGAATGAAGACATGAAGGTAAATATTTCGGATTTTTAAATGTCTCCAGACAAAAAGAACACGTTAATATTTCGTCAAATTCGTCTTTTTCTGTCCCAGCAGTAGCCATTATGTATATGATAGTCCAATGTAATCAGTGTGCACATTGAACCTTTGTTTAGTCAGCGATACAGATAGGTAGAGATAAATAGATACTTGCTATCAGGGTACATGTCAGTAATGATTGTATTAGCTTAAATGGTATTTGTAGATTTAAGATTACAAATAAAAATAAATACAAGCAAATCTATGATATCCTTATTGATTGTATTACGCTAAATGGTACTTACAGATTTAAGGATTGAAAACAAAAAAGTAGAAACATATAAAAAAAGGAATTCGAAGATATCAAAGGGGCACACAGAAATAGTTAAGTCGGATAACAGACAAAACCATGGTCAACAAAATGAAACGAAAGACAAACATAGAACCAAATCACTACACCGATTACTAAAGCTGGAGTAACACGAACTATACAAAAACTCTGCAAAAGCCCTCCAAAAGCAAGCAAATTAATTTAAATCCATTTGCCGGTTCCCAAGAAGATGTGTAAAATTTTAACGGAAGGCGGATGGAAAGACGACAAAGAAACACGTTAATATCTCGTCTAATTCATCCTTTTCTCTCCGTGCAGTGTTCGTCGTCTGAAGACATTTAAAAATCCGAACTATTTACCTTGTATTCATTCATTTTCCAAAGAATTCCACTCAAACCGGTTCTAAGGGCCGTCTTGAAATTATAGTGAGGTTCGAGCTCTAACTTTGTGTTGAAGGCCTCACTGTGACTTTGAAATAAAAAACGGCGATCAAAGCTTTGTTCCTAATACCTCTGAAATCTCTGAACAACTAGAAGCACACCAAAAACTGATGTGGACCCTGTTTCTCTCGAAAATATCAAGCTTCTATGAAAACAACAACAACAGCAAATGGTCATTTTCCAATACAATAATTGTTTTTTCAGTTTATGTGAGAAAGCTAAAAGTAGGTTGAATTAAGGCCAGAATTACATCGTGCTGTTTGGAAACACCGTTCTACCGAATAACATTCATTCTTATTGAAAAATTAACTTTCCGCACAAAAATTTAGAGAATAACCATGAAATTTCTGGAATGAAGACTTCAACCGGCAAACAGCAATGTGCTGTCTGCGCAGTTTGTTCCAAAGCTTAATGAAGCTCACCCTTCCAGGGTATCTGCTATACTCCTGTATTTTAAGTTGACATAATACTGGCAATCTGGCAACTTAAGACAGATTTTGTTAGATTTCTTTGCCTGTATATATCTGTAATTTGTTGACCTTACCCCGCTTTTGTGTGCTAGGTCACCTAACCTTAAAGGTCATATTAGCTTTTGCGATCAATTTCATCCGTTGTCGTATTTCCATCCACCTTCTATGAACGTTTTGCACTTCTTCACGCGAACCGTCAAATGGATTAAAATTAATCATGATATAAAGTTTCTTACTAAGTGCTGTTGCTTTGGTTCCGTTCCAACGTGGATCCGACATCCAGCACGGCTGCCAGTGGGGAACCTAGTTCAATATGGTACTCTTTGAAAATTCTACAAAATCGTCTTCTAGAGAATGGCTAAATGGATTGAAACAAGACATGGCATGAATATTCTTTACAAGGTGCTGACCAAGAACTATTACTTTGTTGCAAATCCGTGATCCAATATGGCCGCCAACGGGAAACTAAGTTTAACATAGGACCCTATGTTAATAAAAAAATGTTCTTCTTTGAGGACCGCTGAATTAATTAAAGCCAAACATATTGTGACGCTTCAGACAAGTTGCCGTTCACTTTGTTCGGATCCATCATCCATTACGGCTATTAACGGGAACTTCATTATTCTTTTTTTACAATATGCTGTCACTTTGGTGCTTATCTATTATCAAAAATGACTGAACTAGATGCACCGAAACTTTGTCTTTTAAAGTCACTATTGAAAATCCAGATAAGCGTTTAATATGCCATGATATATTATCATTAAAGAAGGAATCTTTTAATTACTATTTAGCACGTTACAGACACATGTATGAATACACAGATTTTATCAGTTGAGCGATTTGGGCTCCTAGGAGCCTCTAGTTTAATCTCCCAAATTATTCCTCGATGAATTTGAATTTGAGAGACAACCTCTAGCTTTAGTTTTCAGTGTAGTGTTCTGTGTTCTATGTTTGTCTTTCGTTTCACTTTGTTGGCCATGGTCTTGTCTGTCTTCCGACTTAACGATTTCTGTCTGCCCCTTTGGTATCTTCGAATCTCCCCTCATCAATTAGTAAAAAATACATAACCCCCCTTCAAGTACAGTTTTTTTCTTTGACCCCCTTACTTTTTTGCCGGCCCACCCATGGAAATAAATAATAACCGGTCCCATATCAAGGTACATGTTTACAAACGTTTCATAGTTATTGTGAATTTCGCTACACTGAATACATATTTCAAGAAGTAATCTCTGATTAGCAGCATTGATAAAGCCAAGACCCAAACATAGTACAAGAAATACTTATGTCCGAAAAAAATAATCATATAATTTTATAAACGTTCACTTCTTGTCCATTTTTACACTGGGTCTGACAAACCTTAGGTTTTATATCCTTGCCAAGTTGAAAATGTTATTACTAATGTTGATAAAAAAGCACTGCATTACACTTAAGCCAAAGTATACGTGTTAGCTTTTCAGCAACGTGGATACTCAAAGCATTATATAAAAGAGTTTTGCAATATTTGTACCAATATACTAGACTCGTGTTATTTTTGACTGGAAATTGAAGAGTAACTTTAATTATTGTTGCATTTGAAATAAAATATGGTATCAGGAAGAACAGTTTTTTAAACATCAACAATACATCCATATCATATTATATAGCTGTCTTAACTTTGACTTAATGTTCTGTCGGTACCTGCGATATTGACATAGGAATGTATTTTCCTCGCAACGACTAGGCTGTCTGGAACGCCAGTGCAAACAGTAACAAAGTGGAATTAAAGTACGTCAGTCCTGATGGAGAGGAGAACTACCCAGGGGAGTTAACTACAATTATCACGTATGAATTAAACAATGAGAACGAACTGATTGTAGACTATACTGCAACGACTACCAAAACCACGCCCATCAATCTCACGAACCATGCCTACTTTAACCTTGCTGGACAGGTAAATGCTGTATTATTCTGAAAGTGTTAATAAATATTTCTATCCTGAATCCAATTGAAAACGAAGTATTCAAGACCAAATCAATACTTTAAGACCCTTGATAATTGGTCACTAATAAGCTAAGGACAGATTCGAATGCAATAGTAACCTTTTTTCCGCTTGTATATCAATATAGTTTCCTTGCTAATCTCGCCCGCCCTGTCACTATGCTGATAAGTCTTCGACCAATAAAGGGCAGGGAGGACGAGAGGCAAAGAGGGAGATGGATAGTGAATTAATCAAGTGCTTCTCTAAAAGAAAGATAATTTTGTCTGTAATAAAGATATTTTACGTCAACTTGCTGCTCTTTTTCCTGCTAAGAGTTTTAATAATAATGTGACTTATTTTCATGTTGTTAGTTTTGGAAATTTCGAATATTTAAATTCTAAATATAATTTTTAAAATCTTTATGCAACTGAGAAGATATTGGTAAAATATCTAGGGAACGCACTCCATCCAAAAGAAAAACACGGGTCTACACAATGCCCTACAACAACTGTGGAATTTGCTCCTTGTGAAAAGCTCTAAAACGACTCAAAACATTTAAATAACACAATGAGAAAGCTATGACCACAATTCATATTCGTTTTACTAAACCTAGTTTAATAGGCACAAAGAATATCTCACCTTTAGAAGTAACTTTGACTCGGACTTAATCACGAGATTAGAAAATGGGCACTACGTGGATGTCAACTAACTAATCGTCCTTACAACCTAAGTTAACGCTCAGATTTTTTGTCGTTTTTATTGTACATATGTGTTTTTGGATTTTTTTCTGTGTTGTTTTTCTCTCGTTTTTCGCTTTTGTTTTCTCTTCTGATTGGTCGTGTCTACTGACTTGTCCACACTTTACTGAACTTAAAATGGTCTCTCCTTTCCTTTACCTTAGACAAAAGATGTTCATAAAGCTTCATATCATGGCATAATAGGTCTTATCAGGCAGTGAAACGATAAGAGGTTTCAAATCCCAGAAACATCTCTGGCAAGGACAAACATTGCATTTCTTCTTATCATGCGCCCACTGTGGTTTTCTATGTGTAATGCGTTTGAAATTGTATCTGAAAGTCATAATATTCAATTTGAGAATGAAAGATCGATTAACACAAATGTGCCAAGCATATTAGAGATCAGTTATTATAGTTATTATTTGATTTAACTGAAATCTGAATTTTATCAGTATAAGTAAATGCAGTATTGGAAAGCTTTTATTCCTCCTATGGCCCCTTCAACTTGAATGCGTACACTAGTTATTCTTCTAGATCTGTTAACTGCCTTTCAGCTCAAACATCGCCTGTGCAAAAATCGTGGAATATTAAGTTTTGCCTTTTTTCGTAGTAGTTTGTTTGTTGATGAACACTCTACTCTATCTGCCATTACATCTACAAGATCAACGAATTTGCTTTCATCAACAATTGCCTGGTCTGAAATAGAACTTATATAAAGTTTTGACAAAATTGTAATGAATCCAGATTGCATGATTCCAACAATTATCATGAATGTATTTGTATTTTTGTTTATGTTTAACCATAATATATTAATTGGTATATTTCAATACAAATCATCTCCCAATGTAGCTTTCTGACCTTTTCTATATCATACTAATTTGGGTTTTTCGTGCAGAAAATGACTTACACTTATGCATTGTCTTGTTATTTGTGTGCAGATATATAAAAAATAAAAGATGTGGAATGATTGTCCATGAGACAGCCATCCACCAAAGGACAGTCGAATCTAAACTTCTACAGGTCCCATTACGGCCTTCAACAATGAACTAGAGTCCTTACCATAACGGAAGCTGTAAAAGGCTCCGAAATACAAAATGTGAAACTATTCATAAAGATACCTGTTTAAAAACATATATAACAAATCTTTCTGGAAAAGGATGTATTTCTGTGTTTTACAAATAAGAATGTTAATGTTTTATTTTTTCCTTATATTTAAGGGATATTATAATATTGACGACCACGTAGTAATGATCAACGCCGAAAGGTATACCCCATTGAATGAGAACGTCATTCCGACAGGTCTGTAATGTAAAAAAATATTGCTCATAAGCCAGTATTCATTCCTGGAGAAATTCCAAAGTCTGTACCCGTGTTCACCATAAAACTGTTTCTATACATGAAATAATATATTAAGTGCCAGCAGGCAAGAAGAAAATATTATTTGTTTAAACCGTTAATAGTATTTTCTTATTTTTGACTATAACTTGTTGAATATTAATCTCGTTAATTTATATATCACTGCTGATTTTTTTGTCTTAACCTCTTTTGTATTACAAATTTGTATCTGTATCTTTTAACTTCACACCGTAAAGCAACATGGTCTTAAGATTTTGTGGTACATCTAAATTTTAACATATTTTAATTGTCGGCAATAATGAGCTTAAAGTGACGGATAGCTAATAAAAGTTACTAATTTGATTTTAGGTGAAATTGCGTCAGTCGAAAATACCCCGTACGATCTCCGTAAGCCGGTGCGTTTGGGCGACAGAATTAAAAGTGTGAACAACAGCAAAGGGTTTGATATCAATTATTGTTTGGAAGAAACTGGAACAATGAAGAAATGTGCAAGGTATACTTATACAAAATACTGCAAAATGTTAGTCGTATTATGTTTGTTGTCGTCTGTGTTGACCGCCACACTGTACATAGATAGTAAGGTTTCTGATCAATTAACTTTAAATATTTGGTTTCAACTATGAAACCCAATAAAATACAGGTTTGGATTGATTTTGGATAATCTAGCCCCGACTGTTTTGAAGGAGGGGCTGAATGGAGATTTTCCTACCTTCAAATTAAGTCATTTATTTTTTCTCTGATTTTGATATTTTGCTTTTATTTGTATTTTCCATTATAAAGCCAACTTAAACAGCCATATGCACTATTACCAAACTTTTACTGAACTTGCGATGTACCTTTACAAATGTTCAGGTCTAAAAAATAGTCCCGCCCTAATTGTTGAAACTTGTTTTTTATTTCTCAACCGATTTTTCTGATATTTTTTTCAGCTGATTTTTTAAATAAATCGAACAAAATTAGCATCAAGCTTTTATCTAGCATTTGCCGATTTTTATATAAAAGGGTTCAGATAGCAAAAAGGGCAGTTTAACATGTAAAAATGTTTTTATGATCCCTTTTAATAAGAGCTTTCAGTTGTTTGTCAATAGATTTTTTCTATATCCTACCGTTTTCGAGCTCAAACTGTTCGAAGTGGGCAAATAATTCGATTCCGCATATGGAAAATTGTTACCAGATATTTTTTGTTCATTAACACCTTATGCAAAATGAAAAATTACTCCAATTTCTGGAATAATGAGTCAAAATGGTCATGATCCAGTTACAATGTCCAGCACATAATTGTTTTCAGCAAGCCATTGTGTTCACACTTACCTTATGTTTGTTCATTTGTTCAACTTTAACAAAGTATACTGCTGCGGCTGTATCATGCACCTTAGTTTCCTAATAAACATTGCAATTTTACCTTTTTCGAATGAGTTGCCTACCCCGAGGGCGGCCGGGGTATAGAAATAGGCCGTTCGGTTTCTCCGCCTGCAGGTAGAACCCCTGCTTAAGGGGCGT
>JAULBM010026091.1:0-11203 GCA_032357055.1 Geukensia granosissima
TTTCAATAGATATATAGTAATTTCTTCATAAAAAATTTTGATCCATGAGATGCATTAATTTTAAATATAAAATGATATTTGATTAAAACGTTTAGATGATTTTTAAAGAGTTATTTCCCTTAGGTGTATGGTACCTCCTTAATCAGGCCTACTTTTTGTAGAAACTAGTTTGCACTATATTTCATAGAATATTAACCGAAGAATGTTGTCCAATATTTATCATTTGTTTCACCTTAAGGTCAACAGATCTAGAAAAAAGGAAACTCACCATTTTCACTCTTTGTTTAGTAAATGAGACTTGACTTTGTTTGCAGTTCACAAGTACAGAAAACCTGTTTAAATTGACAACCTTAAAAATTGAGAATTTTGTTCAGATTAGGCAGGTGTTACACAGGTCATATTTAGAAGGTTTGAAAGCCTGGGCATACTTTCAATTTAAATGGCTATTCTGGTATTAAACTTTTTTTGGAAAAAATGGTGAGGTGTTTGGTTCTATCTCATAAATACTGTAAAATAGCTGTATTCAGGATGTTTTAATTTTTGCTATATTTGCCTCACGAGTTATCATGAAAGTGCTTTTTTACCTTTGGCATCACTACGATTTACGCAATATATATGAAAAATTTAAAGCCACAAAAAGTTAAGAAAATATGTTTCCATGAAGATTGGAATCTGTGAATATAGTATGTTTCCGAAATCAGGTAATCCTGAGAAATACATTTCCCAGAATGGTTGTCCAGAAAGGAAGAACTGGAATTCTGGTTATAATATTGTCCAGTGTACACAGGTTTTTTGGTTAAAAAAACACCACATGTCATACACATATATAATTTCATTTCGTGTTGTATTCTATATAAGCATGTAATTTTGCAATTTGATAAAATATTAAAAGTTAAAATGCAAATTTGAATTTTGAATGGTAATTGCAACTTAGGTTTGTTTGTATTTATTAATTTTTCATCTGTTTCATTTTCTTCATAATGGTTTAATGTAGTGATGGTAACATAAACAACACCTTGACATATTTTTATTTGATGTTTTTTAATTAATGAGTTTTAATCTTTTCACAGTTTCAGTTCCAACTAACGTTTGATACAGTAAACAGATTTTGAATAAAAAAAGTCTGGTGAACTATTCACAAAAGGTCCTAATTGTTACAATAGATTATAACGTGCATACCTATTAGTAATAAAAAACTTGCAAGTACTTGCAAAATTTTATGACTTTTTGTGAAAGGTTCGTGAAAATTTTCATTTAAGGAATGCTGTGGTCCTCTTGACTTTTATTTCAAATCTTTTTATTGACATGTACCTCAGCTTTTAACAAAAAAAATACCAATTTTCTCACTTTTAATGATTGTTTTTAAGATGTTGCCATTTATCAAACGTACAAGAAAGTTTCAGTATTTGGGCTGTTCCAGAAATTTTTTTATTTAGGTTGTGTGAAGGCACTTTTTCCCCAACCCACCATCTAGAGAAATGCATTTATCTGTGGTACAACAATCCACAGAATCAAATTGGTCAAACACCTACCCATAGAATCGGATTTCCTTAACCTCCTACTACAAAGAGTAAAAATTATATAAGGTACAAAACCCAACAGAAAAAATATAAACTGCCATCATGCACACAAATATCCCTTAGGCAAAATAATCATTTTAGACTTGTTTTATGCAATATAACTGATATGGATATACTGTTAGCATATAAAAGAACTTAATATATTTTACTGCACAAAAAAATGAAGAAAAAAAGTCATTGCATTCTGTGTGAATTCTTGAAATATTTTATTGTTTAATACAACATTTGACCTGTATGTTGTGTTGTTTATTAAGTTTGGGGAATGGGAAATATAGAATCCCCTGTCTCTGTCCTGTCTACTTACCTTGAAAGGGTATCTCCTACTAAACTGTACAAAGATTTCAATCAAACTTGAAGCTAGGACACAATGTGAAGATTTGCACATAGAAAGGATAATTCAACTTGAAGTTTGCAAATGGATCTTTTACAAGGTGTGACCTTGTAAGAGCTTCTCCTAAACTGTTAAAGGATTTCAATGAAACTTCACATGAAGCTTAGAGGCAATGTGTAAATTAGAGCTAATTAATTGCATTTCATTCCAAGATCAAATAATTTAACTTATAGTTAACAAATGGACATTTAACATGGTGTGACCTTGTTAGCACATCTCCTAAACTGTCAAAAGAATCTCAGTGAAACTTGACCTGAAGCTAAGAAGCAATTGGGAAGAATTCCTTATAGCAAGCTTATTGTCAATTATCATCAAAGGGCAGATATTTCAATTTGCAGTTTACAAATGGACATTTTACATGGTGTGACCATGTAAGTTCATCTCCTCCTAAACTGTTAGAGGTAATTCAATGAATTGTACAGTAGGCATGATTGGTAGATTTGCATATAGGAAGCTAATTTACTGTGCTTCATTCTAAGAGCTAAAATTTTACAAATGGATACCACTTAGTTGAATGTTTTTAGATACACTAAGATATTTACTTCATATTTTAGTTGCATATTATCTTTCATACCTCCTCTATAGTGTATTGGTAAGCCTGCTCACCTTTATTGCTGAAGGTGGTGGGTTTAATCCCTGGCCTGGACAAACCCCAAGCTCGTAATATCGACCCGAGTACGGTTACGGAGGGAGATGAGCACCGCTGTCCGGAGCTTGGACAAACCCAGGACATTAAAATTAGGTTTTTCTGCTTCTCCACTAAGCAACCAGCATTAAGGAGTAAGAGCAAAGATCGGTTGAACTATACAGAATAATGTGTTTGAGTAAAGTATCATGTCTTCCTGCAGACTTCCTTTCTTGAGCTAACAGCATACCTGTTAGGAGGGAGACTCTCTTTTTGGGGCATTCTGCCACTTTGAGATAATCTCCCAAGTGGGAGACACAAATCTCCCTCTTTCACAAATTTCTTCCCCGAATCTCCCTCTTTGCAGAAATATTGCACAAATCATTTTCTAAATGGCTTGTTAAATTGAAGTCTATGCAACGTTATGTAATAAAATAATAATCGAGAAGCAATCAGCAAACAATTAATCCTATTCTTGTGCTAATTTCTCAAATTTTGACGAGAAATCATAAGTAGTATAAAGAGATATCTTTTTCTTATCTGTGAAGTTTGATTTCTAGCGAAATCATCTTTTTCTTTGAGCAAAAAGGTCACGCAAAATCTCCTACTTAGAAAAGATGAAAAGAGGGAGATCTCCCACTTTGAGCATTCAAAAGGTTAACAGGTTAAAAATCTGGTTCAGCATAAAGTAAAATATTTTTATCATTATCACCCATTAATATGCTCGCATCCTGAAAATTCTTGTCTCCCCTATAACACACATCCAAATAGAAGAGACCTGAAATGTCCATAAATACACCATTTTTAAGTGCAATTATTGAAAAAATTAAGTAAAATCAGTCTTTGTTATTTATAGTAAATGCCTTCTTTGTACAATTTTCAAATTCTCTATCTTCTTGTACTGTATGGTTTTACCTGCCCAAGATTTAGGTTCTCACTAGGCATGCTTCCACAAACAATACAAGCGATATTTATCTTCCAAAGATTGTAGTTCTTAATACAGGCGCTTTGGGGAATCGGACCCCTTTTTTCACTTTGTCTATATTTTGTTGTTGTAATTTTTGGTGTTAAAATTATACATGTAGTTATTTATACAACAGATTCGTAACATGCTGCCAAGCGACCCGCAGCATTTTTCGAATCTGTTATAATAGATAACTGAATTTCTCCTGCCATAGGTCTGTGGTTCTCACCAAGGGTCATTCCATCAATAAAACTCCTTCTACTTGCCAAGATCTGTGGTTCTCTTCAGGAGTCCTTCCACCACAAATAAAACTAGTTATCTGCCCAAGATATGTGGTTCTCACCCGGAATTAAACTGAGCTAAAGGCCTGGATCGATTCAGGAATTAAATTGGTATTTATCTGTCCAAGCCAGGTGTTTTTCCACCACCAATAAAACTGATATTTACCTGCACAACAACTGTGGTTCTATACAGGTGTTCTTGCGTCACCAATAAAACACATATACCTGCCCGAGATCTGGTTTTCTCCAGATGTCCTTCCACCACACCACCAATACAACTGATATTTACCTAACCTGGCATCCTGGGGAAATATTTTCGTTCCATAGATTTCACTACAATATTTCCGAGAGGTCCCGAAGGAAGATCGCTTAGGATATTGACCAGGAATTCAGATTAATATTTACCTGCTTAAGATCAGTTTTTGTCTCCATGTGTCCTTCCACAACCAATAAAACTAATATTTACCTGCCTGAGATTTTTGGTTCTTTCCAGGTGTCCTTACACCACAAATAAAACCGATATTAACATGCCAGCGAT
Organism: Geukensia granosissima; assembly: GCA_032357055.1. Taxonomy (NCBI): domain Eukaryota; kingdom Metazoa; phylum Mollusca; class Bivalvia; order Mytilida; family Mytilidae; genus Geukensia; species Geukensia granosissima. Next base: position 4,380 of record JAULBM010026091.1, read on the forward strand.
CTTTGGTTCTCACCCGGTGTCCTTTCACCACCAAAACAATCGATATTTACCTTTTTGCGATCTGTGGTAGTTCTTCCGACTCCACAAAACCTGTCATTTACCCGTTCGAGATCTGTGGTTCTTTCCAGGTGTCCTACCACAAAACTTTTACCTTTTACCTGCCTGTATCTTTAATACCCTCAACCTGTTCTTCCACCACCAATAAACCTTGTATCCCTCTGGTTGAGATATGTGGTTCTCTACGAACCTTCTACCCTCATGCACCAATAAAACTCGCGTTTACCTCACGTAGATCTGTGGATCTCTCTTGGAGTTCTTCTACCTCCAAATAAAACTGATCGCCGTTGACTTTCATTTCCCCCACTTTGCCACAAGGTTACCGATTTTCACACACACGGAAACAAGCACAAAACTAAAAAAAGGCACATTGACTCAAGTTGATCAGCCAATATATTGTCTGTGTGGTCTCTTGATCCAAGATATTGTGAAAATTATTATTCGTGGGGATCTAATTTTTGCGGATTTCTTAGGCTGACCAATCAACGAATTTTGAGAACCCGTCGAAAAAAGGATGATTATACCAACTGCCAAACCAATGAAGAAGGAATAAAAAACCACCACGTGCACATGGGAGAGGTTATAGTTTCAACAGAATCTTAATCGATAATAGTTCAGTGCATAGTGTTACTTCAATAAAACCCTTATTTTTAGTTGGTAAAGAGTTAACTGTCAACTATGAGATTTGCTTTAACAAGTTGTTCTGGATCATGGACAAAGTCATGTGTATACAGATTCGTAGTAAGCACATTATCAATGTTGGCAAAAGATATCGAAGTCAAAAGGTTATCAGAATTAATGTACATACATGAACGATACTAGTATTTGAACCTTTAGAGACCATTCTCACATTGTCAAGGGTCCTGGGTCCACACTTGTCATACGGACAAGTGAGGACACAAGACCCCTGATAATGTGAGGATGTTGTGGCTTCATTGTCCCTCACAAAAATCTTAAGTTCATAAAAAAATCTGGTTTGAGGCATCTGAAAAAATATTTTTTGCAGCGTTCAAGTTCTAACCCAAAGAAAAAACCAAAGTCAATCTCCTGCAAAGTCGGACCCCAACATATTAAATCTGAAATACTAGGAAAATTTATTAATTCGTTGCTGCTGAACGTCCAAAGGCCAATAGCCCGGTCATAATCAAGACAACAACGTTGAACCGGGGACCGTTAGAGTGGGAAATTTGTCTGCCAATGAGTACTAGTTCGGAAAATCAATCTTACAAAAAGCCGCCTATTACTGACCACTGAAACATTGAAATTGCTTACAATATGGCTTACCCTTAACAGTCTGGTGTCTAGCTTTCTCTGAACAAGTTGTTAGGCCATACATTCCATCGAGGGGCACGCCTTGAAGTGGTGCACTGATTCAGGGCGGAGATAGCTATTTTTAATTCTTTTCCGCCTTTTCCCTTAGACGAATTTGATATATAAGTTAGGCAAAATTAAAATAAAAACTGTTTCCGGTATATAGGGCCAACCCTAAACTTATAATGCTCATTTGAACAATGTTAAAGTCAAAATTAGTCCCCTTTGTAAGTTAACCTATGTTTAAAAAAATCAAATAAAAAATGAGTACCGATCCTTATTTTCAGAAGCGTGTTTCCGCAAAAACATTATTTTTATATGACCATTGCATATCTGCCCATGACCGGCAATAAAAATAATAAATCAAATCAAATACTGATACTTTTATATTGTCATAAAACTAAAAAAAAAACTCTGTCAGGGTTTGTTGAAACGGATAAAAAGACTATGAAAGAAAAACTGTCTGCCGTATTCGTATAAAATAGTGTTTATTTTATAGATTGAAAAAAGTGCAAGCAAGTTGTCATGCAGTTGCAACAATACTTTTAAAAAATTACGATTTTTTTTAGGTGCGCCGAGTTTTTAATTCTCTACGAGGATTTTACATTGTTTTACATTGCCATTTGTTTGCCGGGAGTGCCTCTTTAAACGCGCTAGCTCGAAACTAGGAGTAAACATTGTCAACGTTGCGTAATAATTAAGAAAGATAACATGCAAAAATGGTTTGAGGCGCACCTGAATGGAAATTTAAAAGTAATTCTTTTTATATCAATCGCGAGAGTAGGTCCGAACAAAAGAAATGTGCGCATTTTTTTTAGAAATACTTTATCTAGGTCAAATTTAAGCGCTCCCGCCAAAAAACGAAGATTGCCGACCCGCAATGTTAAATCTCAGTCGAGAAATTCAGGGGGCAGATAATAGAATGTAAAACGTTGTTGCGTACTTTAACTTTGGAATAATTCTTTCTTTTGATTACAAATTAATACAAAGGCATACACTCGTATTATTTAATGTAGGTTGAAATTCACACTCCACAAAAGCCTGACATAGAGTATAATATAGTTTGTGACAAAATACAAAACATTTTGAAAAACACAAACACAAAGAATTCCAGTAAACCTGTCATCAGTTCTAATGACTTTTTAATAAAAAGGCCTAATATAGCTTGCTGTAATTTATGCAGCATAATGGTATAGGTTATATATCGTGCATAGGTTATGTTGCAATATGCATGTTATTTTCTAGACAGTAGTTGTCGTTTTAATGAAAAATAAGTTTTTTTAGCAGATCTTAATAGTCTACTCATTGTTTGAAATTACACGACTCTAGATGTTAAGCAAGCTTTTCGTTATACTCAAAAGTCCGTACGTTCATCAATAATTATTGACCTTTCGATGATTAAAAATAAAACTTAGGCATTATTGTTCTTTTAAAAACCCAGACTGAATTTAAATAGCTATTTATGAACGCTGTTACTACAACTATAAAATTCAATAAACGATATTTAAATCAAAGTAGCTTTCCTTGGATGGTCTCCATCACAGGTATAAATTTAACTTATAGCTACACTGAATGTTTCCCTCCCTTTTTCCGAGACTGGAAACACGAAGAATGGATAGTGTGGAGGTACACGAGATCAGGACAGGAGCAGGAACAGGAGCTTCACGACTCCGCAATCAGACTTTTCCTCCTACAAAGGCGTGGATCCAGGGGCCCAATGGGACCCTGGCCCCCTTTTAAAAATGCAAAAACGCCTTTTAGCTCTTGTTATGTATGCAGACGAGTATGTATTGGCAGGCCCCAAAAGTCTTGATCTACCTCTGCTATGAGGGTGTTGATGGGGGGTACCTTATTCTCTATTCTTTATTTTTTGGGGCACTTATTCTCAATTCAGTATAAAAATATCCTATTCTGTAAAATTTATTTTTATATTTTGTTTCTTTACAATAAAAACCTGTTTTTGATAGTGTAATGGGTACCATTTTGGTGGTTCTGATTAAAACCTATTTAAACCAGGCCAGTGATACTTGGTAGCCACCACTGCATTGTTTGAGGAGATAACATGTTGATTGTAGGTGTTATTGTTTTTTTATGTGAGAATCTAGAGTTTTTCTGTATTCTGTTAAATTATGTATTCTGTATACAGTATTTTAAAGACCATTTCTTTATAATTTAAGGCTTATTCTTTATATTTTAGGAGATCAATATTCTGTATCTTTATTATTTTAGACAATTATTCCGTATCTTTATTTTTTTTGCCATTATTCTCTATTCTGTATACCCCATCCACACCCTCTACTATAGAAGCAATTTTCAGGCCCGAGTTCGCCATTGAAACTGTAAATGACTTTTCAGATCCATCGCAGCTTATTTTCTTGTGAACACTATGCAGGATCATGGGATGAGTTAGGTATGTTACGGCTTCAGCTTCTTGCACATGTTCAAAGGTCAAGACGATTTTTTGTCGCGTCGGATGTAGTTTTAATCCATGATGTTATTCTATCATTCTGTTGGACTATATGCTTTCACTTAGACGTTTCATCTTGTTTTCAGGGACACGTTTCTGTTGTGTGACAAGTAATTTTAGCACAACATTAATATTCTAATATTGTGTATTTATAATATGTAATCAGTATAACCATTGTAATTCACATTCATTCCTGAGGGTTCAATGATAAGAATAAAAAAATCTTCTTTTGTCATTCACCGGCTGGCTTCAGTTTCATAAATCATCTCAGTGTGAGGATTTCCTTTAATTTCTCTTCACCTTAAACTTCTCTTCAACTCAAAAACTACCCAATCATATGACAGAAATTCCAATATTTAACGAAAAACTCATGCAAGGATTTGAGGATAATCTCAATTTGAGATGTTTTATGAAACTGAAGCCTTTCTATGTGACAATGTCGTCCAAGAAATAGTGCAGTTGTACCTAATGTACCAACAGGAAAAAGTTTTATTCTTCCGTCACTTGTGAAGTAACGCCTTCTTCTTCGATGATTAAATATGCAATCTTCCATGTCTTTTTTTCTGAATCATACAACTACACCCAATCGTTCCTCTTCATGGCCATTAATACATTTCAAAAGGCATGATTGTCTTGGTTCCTCTTCTGGGCAACAATTCCTATGGTGTATAGAAACATTATATATATAAATTTAAAGCTTACAAAAATGATACATTCGAGGTAAATAAAAACTTTTTGTTGATACAGATTTTAATTAACTAATCGATTCTTTATACACACGCAGATAAATTTGACATACCAACCCATCTTGTCTTCTCTCACGTTTATTGACAATAAAGTTTTAATCATCGGATTTACTCTATTTGATCACATCTCGTGTTGAGAGGCTTGATGTCTTATCATCGGGAATCTCATCCTGAGCTTGCTTTCAGTTACAGTTACTGCGAGCATTCATTTGAGAGGTATAGATCTTATTTTTGCATGCATTCTGTTATTATGCGGAAAAAATTATATTCATGCTCGACAACTGACGAAAATCCTGGAACCTCTGGTCCCCCCAGCAAAGGCGCTGCTCATTTCTTCTTAGACAATCAGCGTCCGTAAAGCGGCACGATCTTTGAGATTTTCCCTCTGATATTTAGCAAAAGTTTGAAACAGACTATAAATTGTGCTAGTTTAAACCGGAACTTACAGAACTCTATCAAGGTATTTAAATATATTCTGACACAATATTATCACGTAAACAGCTAAAATGTCGGCGACCGATACAGTGCCTCCCGGATCTGTTTTAATGGAGGATCCGTCTGAATATCGACCGGAATATAAGAACAAAGAAGAATATAGGATTTTTGACATCCACAATTCTCCGGAGAGGGTTATAAATACGTACAGGGCAATGCATACAAATCAGACTTTGGATTATGTGAAAAAGAAAAATGAATACTGGTGTAAATTCGATCACTGTGAAATGACAATCATGGAAGCACTTAATAAACTGAACAGTTTTATGGATGAAAGTGACCCGGACGTTGATGTACCCAATTCCGTCCATGCATTCCAAACTGCTGAGGGTATACGTCAAAAGCATCCAGATAAGGAATGGTTCCAAGTTACTGGCCTTATTCATGATATTGGAAAAGTTATGGCCCTGTGGGGTGAACCGCAGTTTTCAACCGTCGGAGATACTTTTCCCGTAGGATGTGCGCCTGATAAATCAATTGTGTTTAACGCTGAACTTTTTAGTGAAAATCCTGATATCAAGAACGAAAAAACCAACACAAAGCTTGGAATTTACGAAGAAAACTGTGGATTGTCTAATGTTTTGATGTCTTGGGGACATGATGAGTACTTGTACCGCGTTCTAAAATCACCGCTGAATACTTGCCACCTGCCTGAAGAAGCGCTTTACTGCATCCGATTTCATTCGTTCTACCCGTGGCACACATCCGGTGCTTACATGTATTTGTGCGACAATAAGGATTTAGAAATGTTGAAGTGGGTGAACGAATTTAACAAATTTGATTTATATTCGAAATGTCCGGACATTCCCCCTTTGGAAGAATTGGTGCCTTACTACACACATCTTGTTGAAAAGTTTATTCCAGGGAAACTGAAATGGTAGACAATGGCAGCAAATAACGTAAATAATGAGTTGTGAACATTTTACATGTAAACGTTTTACACAGATCCTTTTATAGGTTAATTTTTTTGCTACTATTGATTACCAATTTACCAACGTGATTGCTCAATTTTTTGTGTTTTTTTTTCAGTATATTACTGTTTAGTTAACACATTTTTATTTACAGTATATTACTGTTAATTTTTAAGAAACTTGTATTGAAAATAAACATTGTGTTTGTATTCGTCTTAAGTTGCTATAATACTGTACACGTGATATTTGTTTACAAACAAAACAAATTAAGGGATTTTCTCAAGAGTCATTTTTATTTGAATGTGTGACTGACCTCAGGTCATCCAAAGCTGGTGAAGTAACGTGGCCACATTGAAAAGAACCTGTAGCTCTTGGGTAGTGCATTATGATGATAACTATATTGATTCAATCCGAATTGTGTTAATCAGAACATATGTAATATATACACACATGTATAATGTTCAATCAAAACACTAATATTTTAGAATACAGCACAAATAAAAATACAAACATACATTTACATGTACAGTTATTGATATATATCATTTTATGCTGTTCCAGATATACATGTAAATGTATTTGACCAATATGAATCACTAGGAAGCTTAAGAAAACCGAAGGGTCAGTCAAAAGGCGAAGTTAAGTAGACAGACGCGGCATACTGAGACTACGAACGAGTCGAACATTTAAAACTAAAAACAAACACAAACTATAAGGCCGTCCTCTGTTGTCTAATAAGAGATGAAGATAAAGGTAAGAGGCAGACTTGGAAGTGTCTGTTGTGTCTTCGATTTAAAGCTCATTTTGGGTTGACAGGGTCAATCACCGAATAGTGCA
>JAULBM010026101.1:0-11203 GCA_032357055.1 Geukensia granosissima
GAGGGATAGGGGAATTTGTATGTGATTTATATTTAGTACGAGGAGGGATAGGGGAATTTGTATGTGATTTATATTTAGTACGAGGAGGGATAGGGGAATTTGTATGTGATTTATATTTAGTACGAGGAGGGATAGGGGAATTTGTATGTGATTTATATTTAGTACGAGGAGGGATAGGGGAATTTGTATGTGATTTATATTTAGTACGAGGAGGGATAGGGGAATTTGTATGTGATTTATATTTAGTACGAGGAGGGATAGGGGAATTTGTATGTGATTTATATTTAATACGAGGAGGGATAGGGGAATTTGTATGTGATTTATATTTAAGACGAGGAGGGATAGGGGAATTTGTATGTGATTTATATTTGAATAGTGACAGGGGGGGAACTTTTTCTAATTCAAGATGGCCAGCAAAACCTAGCAATGTTGAATAGAATCCTGTTTTTAAAGGTCCCATAAAAAGAAAACTTTTCCTCAACTACTATTTTTCTTTGCAGTTAACTAGTTTAACCCTGCCACATGTCTCATGTTCCTGTTCCAAGTCAGGAATTGTGGTCATAGGTTTGTCTTTGTGTTACATGTTTTGTTACATTTTTTATAATATACAGGTAGGAGCAGTATTATTTTAAATAAACATGATTTTTTATTTGGGGACATTTAAATGTTTTACAAGGTGAGGTATTCCACCCTTGTTAGAAGCCATTTTTAGACTTCTAAATTTGTAAATTCTCTCTGTTTTTCTTGTGGTTGGAGCGCAGACTCTGTGACAATTACCCCAAATCTTTTTATACTAAATATTTTGGATATGTAGCTGTATCAGGAGTGTATTCCAGTGAAAGTAAAATTAATGTCATCCTGTCCTAAGCCTGTTTTATCAAACCTAATCCCTGCTAATCTGATTTGAATAGAATATCAATCATTATACTTGGTATCTGACAAGTAGCCACAGGTGGTCATCTACTGACCATTCATCATTCCCTAGATAATAACAAAATACTGGACATTCCTGTAGATCTCCAGGTATCTTTTAATTTGGATGTGCATGGTATATTTGTCACTTTCTGGTATTTAGCTTAATCTGATTGAAAAGCTTGGAAGGAAAATTCAGGTCAACCTGTTCCCTGAAGTTGAAATCATAGCTCATGCATTTGTGTAGTGGATAATGGGTACAACACTAGCCAACTTCTTTATAGAAGATCTGCTTATGGATGATTGTTTAGAACTAGTAACATTCAATTATTTCACACTAATATGGGACTTGGAAGGGATATCGGTTGTTGCCATGACTTTGGACAAGATTGTATGCAGAAAGTTCCCCTACTGGCTGATGATAGATAATTTATGTTCTTCTTTAGATAAACGGATTCACCTGTTTAAGTTGGCGAATCTTCAAAGGGTTTGATAAGTGGTCATTGATTATCATTGAAATGACCAATCATTAGGCCTGGATTATATCACCACGGTCACTAAGGGGTGTATATAATGTGATAATAAAGAGAAAGTTTGGAAACAGCGGGATATTTCTTACTGATACCTGGGTATGTCTTTTAATTGGCTAAGTTAGGGGTGTATAATCAGCGGAATGTTTGACAAATGGCCTGATATTTTACAATTTCTTGTTAAATGTGGGATTTTATTCATTGCAGATTTTAAGTGAGACATATATGCTACATGTAGAATATGTCTCTGATTTTAACTTGAATGAAAAATTTTAATTTGGGTAGATTTTGTGTTTTGGGTCAACCGATGTACAAAAAACCATAATCATTGAGAAAAAATGTTGAGGGTTGAATTCAATAGGACTGTATTGCAGGACTATGTTTCCAATTAATCATTAAAACTTTAGTAGCATTTGGTTTTAGTTAATGGTTTGATTATTTACCCTCTGCAATTTTAGTTTTTTCTCATAAAACAATTTTGTGGTTCTCAAACTATTCCAATGACCGACAGTTGTCCTATTGTTACCAAAAGTAAAAGTAAAAGTTTTTTATTTTATATTGGAGAATTGCTCCCCCTGGCACCCACATATAATATTAATTTCAATGCCTAGAACACAAATAACAAAGATACCAATGAAACAAATATGTTAGATATTTTCAAATCTTCTGTTAAAGTAACTGGACAATTTCATTCATTATAACATAATTATATATAAGTCTGTGGCTACTGTAGACATATCTAATGCTAACAGAATGATGCCAGATATATTGGTGAAGTGTAGACTGTTATCAAGTTCTGCTTGAAAAAGGTCATAAAAGTTGTTTAGATTTCCTTACCGATGTAGATTTATTACTTTTGTTACAGTATACAAATTCACTGCTGTTGCTGATTTTATGAGCAGTTATCTTACATCACGGAATTCTTCTATTTTTTATGAATAAACTTGAATTTTACTGGATTTTAAGGTGCTGTAAACAAAAACATTGCAAGTCTGATAAGTTTTGATAAAGTGGTATGCCTGAGCATTTCCCTAAGAATATGGGATGTTTAGAAAAAGTGGCATCCTAAGAATATAGGAGGTTTGACAAAGTGGCGCACCTGAGCACTTCTCTAAGAATGTAATACAATGTATTTATGAAGTTTAGGTATTAGGCAATAGGTTGTCTTTAACTGAGAATATTTTTACCATGATTTGGTCTGTATTTTGGATTTACCAAACTAGATTAATTTTGTGCGCTCTATCGGCCAGTGTCCTTGTAAACCATGGTAAAAGTCATAGATTAAACAACCATAACCAAACACATTATTTTTTTCCCCCGTACAATGCTGTAGAAGAAGACATTAGCTTAGTCTGTTTATGAACTTCTTGTTCTTTTTTTGAAATGGAGATCATGTATAAGTCTTCATTTGAACTTTATCAGTAGATTTGCTCCAAGTTCTCTCAGTATTTAACTACTTGCTGTTTTCTTGATTTTAGATTGGCTGAATTATGGACCCAGATTATATTATATAGTTAAACTTTCTGTTTTCTGTATTGTAGATTTTCCAAGACAATAAATGGCTCCAGTGAAGGATGGAACCAGTTTGTGTCCCTTAGTGTAACATCCTGTATTCTATATTTCAGATTTGCCAAGAGAGTACAGCTGATTCGATGAGTGGACTCAGTCTGTCAGTGTGTCTTTATGACAGAATATGAAGAGGGGAGGCATCAACAAGTTGGAGGGTCTGCTAATATGGATCCTTGTTGTCATGGTGAAAACAACAACTTCTGAAGGTAAGATGCAATACCATGTACATGATAAAAGAACTGTTCCAAAAAATAAGAACCATTTTCAGGCAGTTCTGTCTATTTAAATCTTTATATCTAAGTAGACAGAATTTGTTTTTACTGGACCAAATGAAGTTTAACCAGTCATTCAATGCTAGAAGTACTTCAAACACAAAATTATTTCTTAGTTTGGTCTGATCATCTTAGAGAGATTACTTTTCAGATGTAATTGGAAATGATTTGTCCATCAAATTTTGCATAAACTGATTTGAAAAACAAATCAAGAACATCAAGATCAAATTTTTGTTCATCAGAGCAGTTGGACTAAAAGTTACCAGATCATGCTATTGTTTGATTGGTTCAGATGTTCTATCAGTACCTATTATGATTTTCCCATTCTTGTGTTAAGTGCAACATTTATATAAGCACATAAAAAAACACACATATCTTGGTGTATTTTTAACAAACAGAATTCAAGAAAGGCTTTTCATCCCCCCAAATGGGCCCTTACAAAGCATAAATAAATGGGCCCTAACAAAGCATAAATAAATCAATACTGTGGTATACAATTACTTTATAAAATCAGAGCCTTTGATCAGTTTTCAGTTAAACCATTAAAGTAAAACTTCTATTTGCCTGTAAAAACTATATGATTTATAAGTTAGAATATTGACGATATATTAGTCCTATCTGATGGTGTTGGCTTACACTTGGTTATTAAAGGAAATTTAATGGGTCTTTAATAGGTGTGGAGGCACTGTTTAAAAATAGAAAATTCTTATGGATTGGAGATTTTTTATCAATAATTGTACCATATGGAAGCTAAAGTCATATGGTTTATAATTCTTACAAATTCTTAAAAGATCTTCATTTTTAATGCTTCTGTAATTTGTCACATGTGAAAGATACAGATTTCTTACAGATTTAAAATGAAATATTCCAAATATATTTTAAAAAGTTAATTGAAATACAAAATATTAATTAAAAATAAAAAAGTATTATAATAAAAGTTATTTTTAACAAGCATTGTAGATAGGTAAATAAAAAATAAACATAAAATGTGCATTGTATTTTAAAAATGTGTTATAAGATATTCAACAATTTAAATTGGAAAATTGATAGAAAGGGAAGATAACTCTGTAATTTATGAGAATTTCATACCAGATTGTGGTAATAACAGTGTGTTATGTTCCATAGTCATGGTCTAGTAATCACAATCCGTAAATTTTAATAACATATATTTTAACTTTTTTATTTATTTTATTTTTTTACATTTACCCTACATTTTAAAGAAAATAATGTTTATAATTTTCCCTTGGAATCCATTTTAAAAAGTACCCAAGGTTTATTAAAACATAGACCTGTAAAAAACCAATTGATTTTGGAGAAACTAAATTCAATTCAGTTCAAATTCTTTTATTGTGCCAATTTTTAGCTGGAAACAAAGCATTCAAAGAAAAGCTACATCTGTTTATGAATCAAATCATGATAAATATTTTAATATTGGTGATTTATATGAAAGAAGTACTTCATATGAATATAATATCCTTTAGGGAATACTGTCAAGTGATTTTAATGACTTTAATGAAGTAATATGTATTTGTTCTAGAATTAAACTCGGTCATAAATTACCAACCAATGCTGTATATTGTTTGATGACTTCCTGTTGTAACAATGGCTAATATGGAGACTACTTGTTTGAATATTAACCTATTATTATGACTTCTTTCCAAATTGATCTCATTAAATCATTCTTTGGTGTGAATTATTGTTGTTTTTGGTTTATTTCTTGACAGAATACATTTATAAAAACAATTATTTCCTATGATGTCTGACAAGTCTTCCTAATTTATAGACTGACCAGTCCCATTAAAGATATGATTTACTGCAGAATTTTTTATAATATGGAACTCTTTTGTAATAAAATTAAAAATGTGCAATATAATTGATGGATAAGTCTTTTTATCCTAAATGCAACTGTGATAAAATTGAACAATCTAAATGACAAGATTGTTGAAGTCAATCTACAAAACAAACACATTTTTATTGTCATTTATCATGACTTTCATGTCTAATAATAATGTATTTCTTTTTTACTTGTAAGCATAAATTGTTTTACAATAGAATAGAATAGTTTATTCACCATTCAAGGACCCAACAAGGGGCATACAACACAAAATATAAATGTGATTGTAAAGACGAATACAGTGTACCATATAGAGATGTCTGAAGTACAATAAAAAACATTTTGTTCCAAATAGAGTTTGCAGTAGTGGCCATAAAAAAATTATTATAACAATAAAAGTAATGATTAAATGAGCTCAGACATACCCTTACTAGATGTTACTAAGGGACATCAGATAAATATAGATGTTTTAAGTGCGGTGATTTTCATCGGTGTAGTTGATTTAAAAAATTCTGTGGGTTCATGGAATTTCATTTGTTTTATCCAAATATATGCAACATTTATTATAACTTATACCAGATGGAGGAATTAGAATTAATATGCGTTATTGAGGTTGATTTTTTTTGTCTTACAAAAAGATTCCAATTAGAATGTAGGCGGCATGCACAAAAATTGTAAATAAAATGAACTATGTGTTATGAACATATGACCTTCAACCTCCCATAGTAAATAAGAACTAATGCCACATCAACCTTTATATAAGATTGTAAAATGTACATGTATACCAACACATTATGGGGAAAATTAGTAGTAGAGAGCTGGTAATATGTCATTGGTATGTCTTAGAGTAGTGTTTACAGCATAGTCACATGTCCCTCAATAATATTTACTGTGTAGATCTGCCAGATCTAATTACCAACTCTTACACCAGGACAACCACAGGCAACAATGGTAGAGACTTTGGGTCAAATTTTTAGGAATATATCAAGATAAACTTGGTTTAAGGTCTTTGACGAATTTTTAGTAATTTAACTAGAGGTTGTTGCATTGGTTTAACTGACAGTTAATTTCCTTCACGTATAATGTAAAAAATGTTTCTGAATTTAGCAGTTTTTATAATGCAAAATCCCCCACCAGAACTGATACTTTCACATTATGTTCTTTGTGAGCTTAAATCTCAGCATTGGAAGTTTAAAGCCTCCTTTATATGTCCAATACATAGCATTTTGACTGAGTGCATTGCTTTAACCAGTTGAATTAGGCAGCTCTAAAGTTAAATGACATTTTAATTAGAAATTTTATGTTGGAATGCCAATAGTTTATTATGCTGTTCACTTCACAATAGAGCTGGTCATCCATAGTCAAATACCCATAAAACAAAACATTAGAATGAACATGATTTCACAAGCAGAAGATCCGTCCTGAATAAGATTTTCTACCTGTGTTCCCTCGAGTTGTTACCGACTATTACATATCGGTATTACTTAGTACAAAATCATCTATGAGGACAGGGAGAGTTTTATAAAAAAACATTTATAAACATTTCATATAACACCTCCTTTAATGCAAGTCACCTATTATTTCATTGATTTATGTTTTCAAGTCAACTTTCCAGATTCATTCAGCCAAACTTTTCACACAATACATACTAGGCCCATTTGCATAACATTCTTTCTACACCTTTTGAAATGTCTAGATCCAAATCTGGTTAAATGGATATTTAATGCAAAACAGGACCATTAGCATTGAGGGTATAGCCATAGTCCAAGTTTTCTTCTTACTTTAATTTGGATATTTTCCTCATTAATCTTAAGAAGTACGAGCTTTGATCTGATATTCAAAACCAGTCATCATAAATTGATATTACATCAAGACAAAATGGCTGACAACTGACTCGTATGATCTCAGGTACTAGGAAGTTAATAGGCACCAGCTCTGGTACCAGTTGGTCACCAAGCTTCACCAGAATTTTTTTTATTTTAAGTGGTTAATAATTCTAAACAGATGAATAGTTAGTACCACTATAATTGTCCAAGTATCGTTTTTATTTTCCATCTTAAATGTCAATCTTTTTCGATTTAATCAAACAAAAAAACTTGCATACTTTCCACAATTTCTGTTTCTTTAAAATGTAAATTTACACAGCTTTTTTATAATTTGTAATCATACAGATGTATCATTACATCTGTTTAACCTTGACCTTAGCAGTTTGTTGTCATACAGGGTATGTATACCTCTCAGTTTATGGGGTACTTGATAGTGATTTTATGAGTGTTAATAAAGACATGTTATTGTTATCGTGGTGAGAAGAGAAGCTATAAACCTAACCCAGACCACACTAGTGATACAGTAGTATTACACCATTCCGCTCGTATGATAGACGTCATAAAACTATAACTTTAACATTTTATTGAGATAGCTTAAGAAATATTTTGGCTGTGATTTGAGATGAAGATACTTTAAAGTGTTGTTATAATGTAATACCTACATCATTGTTGTGTAAAAATAAAGATCAGTCCCAAATCAGAGGCCATTGGTTGATTGGGGCAATCTAGTACAGGGATTCCATCCTTGTTGAAGGACTTGCCAGGACGTCTAGTTTCAACAATTTTCTCTGTTTCTTACACAGATAGAGTATTACCTCTTCTCTTTTTTAGATCAAATAAAGAAGGGTTTATTTCTGAACTATTATTTTGGAGGGGTTTTATAACCAGAGACAGGGTTTTATTAAATTCTTAAATAGAAGCTACTTTTGGTTCTTGCTGTTAACCATCTTCAATTTTTATTCATATTCCGGTTTTTATCCATCACTAACATGACTAAGAGGATTTATAAGCACACACACACACACACACACGCTTAAAGGAAGATTTTAACATAAGACTTCAAAATTACATGGCTCATGTTTTAAATATACATGCACAGGCAAAATTCTTGTTCAGATTTTATAAATTTTACTGTCCTTTAGAATTGTTCAATGTCAAGGTTCAAGGATAAATCATATTTGTTGGTCAAGTCAGATCTGCAACTAAATATAGAAAAAAAGGAGATGGTATGATTGTCCATGAGACAGCCTTCCAAAACTTGTATATTTCAAACTTCTTCAGCTTGCCCTTAAGGTTAGGGTGATTAAAATCGTTAAATAATAACGTCCCTTAAAAATAATTAAATGAGTTATGTGCCTTAAAATTAATGGAGTTTTTTTTGTATGTGAAATGAATTATAAGTTAGGCTGAAGTCATGCTGAGTAGAATTTGATAAATTACAAGAAATGAGTTTTCAATTTAAGGCAGATGCTAAACACCTGAAAATGACAAAAATTTTTCTGAAAGAACACATTAACAATGCACATTAGATTAATATTAGACCTAGGTTGTGTTTTTGAAGTTCTAGTTAACTATTTATCATATAATTTAGACAAACTTAGTACTTGGCAGTACCGGGCCATTAGAAATATTAAACAGATGAATAGGAAATCTTTCTTCTTTGCTAGCTCATTTACTGGGTGCAGATAACTCCAGCATTATCAGGCCTCTTACAACAAATATGTTTTTATATGATCTAAATGTGAATTCATAAAGAGTTTTTCAAGTGTGTTAGACTGTTGGAACATTATATTCTGTACCACTACAATCGTATGATGTTTCACTTCTATGTTGTAGTTAGAAAACAAAATTTGTTTCTTTTGAAACTGATAAAACTAATGAATTTTAGAGTTTCTGAAGAAATAAGTAAATTACACTGATATTATCCAGGGGAAACACCTTAATGTTTAGATAGGATATGGCATTTCTCTGGAATTCAAATATATAGAGGGAAACAACTAAATACTGTTTGATTTTAAGTCTTTATAAAACATTATTTTCAAAAATAAATATTTTATGGAGTCCCAATAAATTTTTTATATCAATAAATATAACCCTGCAGATTTTCTAGGTGATACATGAATTGTTTTTGTCATTTAAAAAATGGAATGTCATATTTCTTTAGTATGTGCTGTTTTCAATTTTAAGCAGGCCATTTTTTATTTTTCTCTCACCTCTGCAGAATTATTGACTTAAAATGGATCCTATGGGTATAAGGACAAGTCATTTTTTTTTTTATCTCTCACCTCTGTAGAATTATTGAGTATAAATGGATGATATAAGGGCAAGTCATTTTTGTTTATGCCTCACCTCTTCAGAATAACATTGATGTCACTACTCTTCCTTATTGAGGGGTTTAAAAACATGGCTGAAGAATCGGGTAGCAGAATACAGTTTAAAAAATTGAAATATTAGAAATCCTTCCACCAATAGTCTGTAGACTAAATAAAAAGAACTATTGTTTGTTTTTTCTGTACATTCCCTCATTTATTGTTTAACAGGGTTACAATGTAGTCCTTACACTCACTGTACCATGATATCTTGCTACTCAGTGTAAATTCGATAATGTATGCATGGAATATTTTAAAAAACTACATTTAAGATATACTGAAATTTGTATCTACTTAATTATTGGTTTATTATTTTAAGGAAAAGTTTTTAAAAGAGTTATCAGTTTTTTGCAGATAGAAACTTCAAATAGTAGTTTTGTAAATTGTTCTTGAGTGTTATAAGATATTAAAGGTTTTTTTCTATTTATTTCAGATTTGCTGCCCGTCTTCTTATCAGAACCAGAATCGGCTGTAGTGTCCCATCATACATCAGTGACTTTACCATGTAAAGTGCTGCCATCTAGTGCTGATGTTCGGTGGAAGTTTAATGGAGATTTTGTTAAGGAGGGAGGTTCAAGGGGATTTAGTTTTAATGGAACTAATTTACATATTGCAAGTTTTAAACATAAGCGGAAGCAAGAGAGTAATGAAGGCATTTACCAATGTATAGCAAAAACCTCTGTTGGACTTGTAGCCAGTCGGCCAGCAAGACTCTCTAAAACAGGTAAATTTTATTTTCAGAAATAGGATCTTTTCAGCTGTTTCCAGTTAAGTTGAAAATTTCTGATCATGAATTGCTAATTAAAACTGTTATATACTTCAAAATGCTGAGACTTCAAAGACTTTGTGAAAATTGTAAAAACATTGATGATGAATCACATTTTTGTTTTGCATGTCAAATCAATGCAATTCCCAGAAAAATATAAATTGAACAATTCAATAAATTTTACCAAAATTTTATATACTTTACATATAAAGAAAAAATAATCAAACCTTTAAACCCATCAACACCTGATCAACTTAGGACTGTAGTGTCTTTTATCGAAAAGTCGTTAGAACTGCCCTAACAGGCTATGTATCTGTGTGTTTATATTTCTATGCTGTTATGTTTTACTAACCTTATTGGTCTTTTGTCTGCATTTATAAATAAAGTAATAAAATGGAGTGCACAGCAGAAGACATTCTCCAAATCAAATTAATTAGTAGATTTTTTTTCATGAGAGCCACCAAGTGACTACAACTAATTATAAAGGCATATCACTTGTGAACTCAAGAAAGATAGTTTGAGACAGATTTTGTTATTTATGTATAAAACAATACAATGTGCATCAAATAGCTAACATTAAAGTCTTCAAGGTGTTCAATGATTTGATTGATTGATTGTTGCTTAATATCCAGTGGCAAATATTTCACGCATGCAGGATGAATCAGCACAAAAATAGTTACATGTATTATTCTACAGGCCTTATTACATTATATACTGCAATTAGGCTGAGGAAGAAAAACAATACTTAAAAAGACACCATGCACAAAAAAAACTCATTTGATATTTTATACATATGAAATGTCAGATTTTTCTGTACCATGGGCAAGTGAAAGGACAAGGGTCGTTAAGCCCATTTTTGGCCCAAGAATTTGGCTAAAAAATAACAAGTGGCTAATATCTAATATTTTATATTTTTTGTATTGAATAATGTCTATTAAAATAAAATCCAACAAAATTTTTAGTTTAATTAGTTCTACAATGGTCACATGACCCATAGAAAATGCTTTCAATGTGAAAAAACTAAGAAATTTATTAATTTGATGCAATTTTTGATACTATTTTGGCTATTTTAATATAGATCGCACAAAAACATCACAACCAAACTTTGCACAATTAAAGATCTAT
>JAULBM010026112.1:0-11203 GCA_032357055.1 Geukensia granosissima
CTATACCATCAATTTTGTCATTGCAACCATACGGTGTTGCCGTTCCCAGTTCTCTAATCCAGTAGTTTTCCTTTTCTTACAATTCAACAATTGTAATTTTGTATTTTGGTTTAAAACACCCCAAAGTTTGTTTTTTCATAGACAAAAATGACAGTAAATTCGGTTTTATTAGAAAAAATTTAATTGTGTAACTGATAAGGTTGGTTACAAACAAACATGATATGAACCCACCCGTTATTTGAATGTGACTGTCTGGAATCCTGCTAATTCAAACACCCTTGTGCATTTTTTTATCATTTAAACTTTATCGGTTTTTTTTTTATTATTTTGTCGATTTTTAGGTTTTCAGTTAACACACACATGTCATTGAAAGCTTGTATTAAGCAGTGAGATCCAACTTTTGTTTGAATACCTTGAAAAAAACTCTAGAATTCTGAACTAGATCGCTTCTCGTTGTGTCATTTTTGACATTTTCCGTCGTTTTTCATAGCACTGAAACAACTTAGCCCACATAAAGTGCAATCAACTTGTTGCAAATATAGAGTTTTGATACTGAGTCGAATATCAAATCCTGTATTCTATGGTTATTTTAAAGATAAATAAAGCATATGAATTTAAAGGGATCTTTTGAACCTAGTTGATTGCCTGTTAAAATTAAAGAAAAACTTTTTCACAAAGGGTACAAATATGACGTTGTTGTCAGAACATTGAGACTTTATTGACACACATAATAATAGAGTGACATTGCAACCCATCTTGGGATTTTTTTCATCATGTTTATTGATACAGCAGTATTTAATTGTCGGACGTAATGTGTTTGATGCTTTTGTGTTCAGAAATTTGATGTTTTATCCTCTAGAATAACATGCTTAGCAATTTTCCTCTTGCACGTGTTTTGTTATGCAATCTTATTGTTGTTAAGGAACTCTCTAGTTGGATTTGGTCCACTCTTGTATTATTTCTACAATATGTCTTTTACATCAACATTGATTAGTCCTTTGTCCTCGGTATGGAAATGTTTGGGTACCAAAATGTTTAACGCCACCGCATGTATCATGTATCATGTATCATGAGCCTGAGTCAGGACTCGAGATCATAGGTGGGTCTTTCTTCTTTGTGTTAACATGTACATGTATATCACACCTGAACACTTTTAAATATACAGGTTTTATTTATTTTGGACTATCTATAGCTCACTGGAATTCCATCCTTGTTGAATTTAACATTTTCCCGTTTCTAATAGAGATGGAGCATGGTCCTTTGATACGCACTTAAGCGGGCCAGACCCATCGCCGTAACTCTGTGTACACTTCAAAACGGTCTAGCTACGCCCCTTATAGTTAACCTATATCTTTGCTTTTATAAATACATGTATTTGCTGCCAACCGTTGCCTTAGTGGGGCGAATTTCAAATTTAAGAACACATACTTCATGTATGCCTAAATTCGCGAATGGCTTTAATGTGTTGGATATAAAAGTGAGAACTTTGCCCACATATTCTACGCATGTAATAAAGTTAATCAGTTGCATATCCAAAGTCGTTGATTTTCACCTAGAACACTGGGTTCCTGCATTAGTAAATCTGAATGGTCTTGCGATATGCCTGCAACAGCAATAAACTAAATCACAGATTGTGAAGAGATCCAAATAAACTGGTACTCACCCAAATTAACACATCCAAACAAAACAAGACCATTAGCTAATAAATAGGATGAATATTTGGAATCCATCATCTTCTACCCGATCAAAAACATTTGTTCTAGTAATTGCAATAGGATTTAAATTCTTCTTGTTGCAAGGATACTCCATCCGCTATTATAACATGAACTTTAAAAGTATATACATAATGCATAAATAACCACTGAAGTTAATGAGGTTAATGAAGTTAAAAAAGTGAAAGCTTGATGTTTGTACTAAATCGAGGAAGTTCTATAAACAACTAATCCTGTATCTAATTTCTAAATTGAATCATGATTTCTTCTACTAAGAATGAAGATTTACTTAAAAATAAATATGATTTGACTAATAAGGTCTAAAATTAATTTGAAGTGGATCCCCGGAGAGAGTTCAAGTCCAAAGGCAATAGTCCTTACAACATTGATATTAACGAGCTCCGAACACGTATTTAAAAAAATGATATTTTATTAAAACACGTGGTAAGTAACGGGCATAATTTGTTTACATAAACATTTCTTATAAAAGGCTCCTTGTAACCTGTATGACTTGATAATTCCAGTTGTACGTCCCTGAATAATCGGAACAAGCTTCGGTTAATATCATCTAAGATCCTGATCTGCTTATCCAAATGTTACAATTTTTGTATCGATAAATTTTTAAATATTGTGAGGACTCATAATCAACTTGAAATCCGGGATTTGATAAGTTATATAAGGCACGGCTATGGATTTTAGTTCTAATTCACATGTCGATTCTTTATCTTAAAAAGATGAACGAGGTCACATTGAAGGCAAAAAAAGTTAAACACATTTATTTCTAACAAATTTATACCATTTTCAAAATCATACACCTTATATACTATAGCAAAATATCACAACAAATAAACTTAGAACGTACAAAACAAATGACATATATGTACCGGAAGCAGGTAGTCTGGAATCGTCACATGGATACTGTGAACATATTGTTTCTATTCTATCGTCCTCTATGGTAAAGTTATTACAAAATTCTCCCTTGCATGAAGTCTTGCAAGTGATAGAACAATGATTTAATTTGTTTGCACCTGAAAATTATAATTAGACAAAAATAATTGGGTACAAATTTTGGCTACCGGCATGGTCTTAACTTTAAAGACTGCATTAAAAAGAAGTGTAAATATATGATTCATCTTTTAGCTGGCTGGTTCATGTGTTAACATATTTTAAAATACAAAATTACCAATGTTGAATTCTTCTTACAGAAAATCGCAATAAATTTGTATGTTTAGACAATGTTTTTTAATACTTAGACGTTTTTCACAGTAAGCATATCATTTCAAAAGATCATAATGTGTATTAATTTTCTTTCGTGACGAAAATATCGATCAACTTATTTTGAACCTTGTTTCTTCGGTAAACTAATTCGGGAACCATACCTGTCATTGTAAATATATTTAAAATACTATTTATATAGTGTTTGGGGTTTTGTCTGCTAAAAAAATACTTGAAAACACTTTTTTCTTAAATAAAGTTCTGACCATGTTTTTCTTGGAAAGACAGATGTAAATTTCTCACATCCGGGGACAATGGTATCCATGGTTTTCACGGATCGGGATTTATCTGTCTTACACCGAGGGTGTAAGACAAGCTACACGCACTTATTCCCGTTAAATTCATTATTCATTGATATTTTTCATAATATCGATTAAATTGAGATTTCAATTTATTTCGAGAATTATAAAATGCTTATTAATAATATAAAAAGTCGAATATACGTTTGTTGTGGTATTTAAATTGTCCGATTATTTTGCATGCGCTTATTGTCTGTGACGTTGCATAATAGCAGCAACGGCGTTTAGCGAGTGTTGTGTGTATTTAAGATATAAAATGTGAGAAAGAATCAATCACGACCGAAAGTTCAAGACGGAAAATCTCAGACACACTAGGGTAAGATTTTTATCGTTCTCTGATAGGCAAAAAGGTACTCATTGTCCAATTATATAAATCAATTGTCATTTTTGTGCTGTATTGTGACATTAAACAGGCTAATTGCTGAGGCCACCTATAGGAATTAGGTCTTTTGTGGTACATTCAAATAAAAAATAAAAAATATGGTTTTTTTGAAAAAACATAAGGTTGAACTGTCATACATCACTATCCTGCATCAAAGCAAATGGTATAAAAAATTGTTTCTGATTCCTCCCTCAAAAACAATTGGGGTAAAGAAATAGGCTCTTCGCTTCCCTCATCTGCAGGTACAACCCCTGCTGGAGGGGCGTTAGTTTGTTTGCCGGGATGTATGAATAATCTACCATTCCAAGGGAAGCCGGGTTTAACAAATAGGCTACTCGGTTTCTCTGCAGGGGTAGGACTCCTCCTAAAGTGCCGTCCGTTGGTTGGGCGGTATGTATGCATTCTCAACCAAGGTCATTCGGTGGTGACGTAAAACAGTCGGATATTTGGAGAATGCCACGATTTTACCACATTAAAGACGCCTTTGCGACAGCTCGTAATGAGTCTTCGTTGGCGGTCAGGTTCTTCTGCCAAATTGACCGCCCCTACCCAAACATCCCAATTTGGTTTCCTGTGACTTAATTTTCTCTGTCCCTGAACCGCAGCCCGACTCAGTAGTGATTTATTGTTTGATAACTTGTTCTAGTTCCTAATATGCATGATATATTTGCCTCTAATTGTTATGCAACAGTCAAAATTTCCCTTAATCAATAATTTGATTCCTCTTGAACTCAAAGTTCAAATATCCAATTGAACATTAACTTAAATGTCTAAAACAAGTTTTTTAAGAATAAAAATGGTTTTGTCGAAAAAAATTTTTTAAAAGAGTTAACATTGTCAAAAAGGGGGAATGAAATATCTTTGTTTTTTTTTCTTTATTTATTTATTTGTTCGTTATATCTAAGGCTCCTTAATTCATAAAAACTCTTAGTCTATGATTACATAAGTGGAGGTCTGATTTAATAACTCAGTTATATACGTTTTATCTGTGACTGAATTTGATGTATATTATGTAGAGAACAAATGTCTTTTAAAAGGCCGAATAATCTGCAGTTTTTTAATATTTTATTTCTTTATGTATAATTTTTGGTTTGTGTTAATTTCAGAGCGTTAGGTCTTTGATTCAATCTGTTATTATTTTTTTTTTCTTTTCTTTGACAGTTATTGAACGTCATCATTAAATGGTATTCGTCTCCAATACCAATGATACACTTTCTACATAGTTTATATTTTCTTTTATCAGTTTCATTTGCATGCTGTTGTTTATAGTGCTATTGATTAATTGATTGTTGTTTAATGTCCATTGGAAAATATAACAGGCAAATTCAGAATTTATTCAAACACTAAATCATAAAAGGGGATGGCTGGTTAGGCCGGGAAATTTAATAGCCACAGGATGCCAAATTAGAATTGTTTTAGTAGGGGCGCAAAATGAAGCCTATGACGAATTGTTGTAACGTAAGCCTTGGCAACTGATAACCTACCAGCCTACGGACAACCCATTACGAGCTTTTGTCAAGAGATCCTTAATATGCGAAGAGCGCGGCATTTTATCTACAAGGGGCATTGTGGTAACGTCCCTGTCCGAGACCAATTGAGAATTTGTACATCCCACCGAACCAACGGTGGGGTTCTACCTTCTGTTGCGGTAACCAATCAACCAATTCTTAATCCGGCACTCTCGAGATGGTTAAGTATGTATATATATTCCGCTTAACCAACGGATGCCCTTTAGAAAGGGTTCTACGTACCTGCAGACGGAGAAACCGAACTACCTATTTTACCTCTGGGGCGTTTATGGTTCTAGATTTAACTGTCTTTAGGATTCCCTACTGATATCGATTACAAATTGATAAATATCTATTTCCGTTATTGCAATACATCTGAAATGCAATATTTTTTTAAACGAAATATCACTTTGAAAATGAAAAGATATGGGGTATATGTCAAAGAGACTGCAATCTAACCACAAGAGATATGAAACTCTTGGTTTCCACAAGTGGAACACCATCCTCGTCAAAAGCTGTACTTTTATAAATCATTTACTACCAAGAAATAAAATTTGTATAATAATATAGATTTAACTGTTTTATCAAACAAATCTCATTGAAAATCAACAAAAACTTTAACAAAAACCTTTTGAAATCATATACACAGCATACAAAATAACTGAATGTAAAACCCTAATTGTTTTTCTGAGTATGATTATAATTTGTAAATTGCACCATGGATTGAAGTCTTTTAAGATTAAAATCACGTTTATACGAACATGTCATTTTTGTATCAAACATGGTTATGCTAGAAATAAAACGTACCTAAATTTTATAACTAACTCAAATCATTTAAGCTATGTATCATGTTAGATTGTTTACCTGATATGACAGTGAATTTACTTACAAAATGATCCTTATGGTAAAATAAATAGAACACGGATATAATATTGGGTTTTTATGGAGTAAATCTAATGTAAACAAACTGCGCTGTTTTGCTGTTTTTCATCTAAAAAGTCGTCGTTATGACACCTTTTGAAATATCAAAACATTTTTGGTTTTGTATACAATCTATGCTAGATTTCCGCTTTTGATTTGTTGCTATTTGTAGGCTGTCGCAAATTGCAGTGGTGCATGTCTTTTGCTTATTCTTTTAAACATTTAAGGTAATTTTGCTTTTAATACTGTGTTATAAAACGATCTGTTTATCAGGATGTTTCATTCAACCATGAGATTTTATTAAAGTTTTAAAGAATTTTTTTGAAATTACAGTAGACGGTGAATTCCCACTTTTTTCTCATGGTTAAGTGCAGTCTCTCTGACATTAATCCCATATCTTTTCATTTTCAACTCAAATGTTGCAAAAGTCAAGTTCAATATCAAATTAAGCTGTGAGTATGTCTTGATTATTTGTAGTTCCATGATTTTCATTTTCGCTTGTTTATATCGTGATCCGTTGTCAGTCTATACTCTATGTCAGGATTTTCTGGAGTGTAATTTTCGAGCTTTATTAAATTACATGTATATGTGCAATTTTGCCATTGTATATATTTTTTATCAAAAGAAAGAATCATCCCAGGTTAACGGTTCACATTTTTTCACTACGCATTACGTTTTACATACTAATTTCTCTACGAAGCTTAACATTGAGGGTCGGCCATCTTCGATTTTGGCTGGAGCGCTTAAGTTTGAACTAGATAAAGTTATATAAAAATATTACACAATTCTTTTGTTCGAGCCTTCTCTTGCGATTTATTTAAGAAGAATAACTTTTAAATTTCCATTTTGGTGCGCCTCAAACCACTTTTGCTGTCTAATCCTAGTCCAGTTACTTAATTATTACACAATGTTGACAATGTGTACTCTCGGTCTCGCGCTAGCGTGTGCAAAAAACCCACTTCCGGCAATCAATTGTCTAATTTTACAATGTAAAATCCCCGGAGAAAATTAAAACCTCGGCGCTACTTAAAATACCTCGTGATTTGCTAAAAAGAATTATTGCAAGTTGCTTGCATTTTTTTCAATCTACAAAATAAGCACTATTTTATAAGAATATGAAGGACAATTTTTCTTTCATAACCTTTTATCCGTTTCAATAAACTCTGACATAGAGTTTTTTATAGGCAATTATTATTATAAATATTAATACCATGGTTCTTTACAGTCAAAAGAGACAATTTAAATCCCACCGTTCCATTGGTCGAGAATACTTTGCTACTTTCATGAAATAATATTTCCACATTAAACAAAATCCAGGCCAGTAGCAACATTCTTTACCTAATTGCGACATAACAAAAACACCACATCATTACACTTTGTCTATGTAAGAACAAGATAATCTGTTTCTTCCTTATTCTGATAGAGAAAAAGTCGCGATCTATTCATGAAGAAAGAAATAATCGTGTTCTTACAGTTTTAGAACATGGTTAATTGATCAAGACACATTATAGTTTAATCATCACTTGATTAAGTTCAGTTATGCTGTTTGGCTTATATTGCATTTAATTAACCACTATTGTTCACTAATAAAGCTGTGGACTTAGTTCATCATTATGTTTACCTGGCATTTAACAGTCTGGATCAATACAATATATGGAATGAGGTCATGAAAGGTCATTTGGCTCTAAAACTCTTCATATTTGTCTGGGGAAATATCTGAGCATGGAAATTAAATATATTGAAAATTTAAATATAATCTCAAAGTCTCATCAATTTTCTTTGCTCGGATTTTTACCCGCAACCAAATGAACTTCAACAATTTTTGCAAAATATATGAAATTCTTTTGAAACATTGTTAAATAAACCTAATTGATGCTTAAAATATATCAAAAATAACTTTCTAAATTTTTAATTTTAAAAGTATATGCCAATTTAGGATACATTTCCATTTTTGGTAGTGTTGTTCACTGTTTAAAAACGGACAATAAAGAAAAAAGATAGTAACATTTTGTTCTATCGTAGTCAGATAAAAGTTTTAATATGAAATGCTGATGTTGAATAAGGATTAATTTGCGTTACATTTTGAAAAAATTTTGTTATTCTATTAAGAGTATACTCAATGTAAAATAGTCTACTATGCCAATGGAATGATATGATTCTGATTCTCATAGCTGTAAATGTGGAATATTCTAGTTTTAACTGCAACTTTAATGATTAAATCATCTAATGCAGAATTAGGAAAATTCGCCTCATGCAAGTTATATGAATAATGTCAATTAGGAAATGTCAATAACAAGAACAATTTTAGTGTTAATTATGAAATCATTGCAATGTCTAAATTAATGCAGAAATACAACATATATTATATGCAAATCAAAATCATTTTTAGATGTGAATTTTTTCTCTTAAGCTGCTTATGTATTGAATTATCCTAGTTGTCGCATTGAAATGATACACAATTCATTATGACTTGATTAATAGATAAACTGTAATCTTAACAATTACTAAAATATTAAATCTTTCTTTGAATTTGGAGAAGTTTTTATTCATTAATTGGAAATTATTCTCAATATTATTTTCAAATTATTTTCAAATGGTTTCTGCTGTTAGAAGATTTTTGAGGTGTTAAAATGTCATTTATAGCTATTCATTGCCAAAAACGTATTTATTTTTTTGAAATGAAGTTGAACAATGGTATAATCCTATTACGAACATTGTTCTTCATGATTAAGCGAGACAAAATTCTACAATTTCAATGGTCGAGAGCACTTCACTGTGTTCTAAATTGGCTGAAGGAAAAAATCCAATTAAATACAAAGAAAAGTTGACGCATTTCTTGTAGAACAATAGCGACTAATAACTTGCTATGTACAAGCCAAACTTTTTGATTGAACTCAGTCAAGAGATAATTTAATCAGAAGGTATCTTGGTCACTTTTCAAAGTTCGAAGTTCATAAGAGCAAGATAATCTCTTTCCTAGGTGAATTGAAGAGTAAACTAAAATGTACAATGCTATTTTCGTCACTATAGTTTTGTAAAACTATTTAAAGATTTATCTGTAAAATAAAAACTTAGGTACGGACCATTTGATTTTCTTTGGGCTTGGAAATTGCAGACCCTTATTATTTCATCAAAAAATAAGCTGACAAGCATCTGCGGTAAAAAAAAAACTTGGCCCACTGTCCGGCCATTGGAAAAAAATAGTTTTCGAAACAAATTTTCTTACATTAATTATACATGAAAAAAATAATCTGGCCCGCGAAGCGGGCAAAAGAAATTTTCTGGCCCTCGTACAAATTAAGGCCACCCCTCCGGGAATTTAATGGTCCTTGCCTTACTGAAGATACTAGGTTTTTCAAAATTCTCCAAATATACTCTTTATCATAGATAAATAATATTTTTATTTTCGACCGTACATCATAAATAGGTATGGCTACACTTTGTAAAGCAGAATTCGTATAAGGAAATATGAGATTATGCTTGCAGGATGATAATAGAGGATAGCCTGATTGACAATTTAATGACATCTGAAAAAATATACAAAATAAGCAGTTTTTACAAAAATGTGGGTTTCAAAACTAATAAAACCAGCTATAAAACAAAAATCTTCATGCGGACACCTTTGTAGCCTGAGGTAAAAAAATGAGACTTGTGTAAAGATGTTTGGCAATCTAGCTCATAGGTGTTACATGCAGGTCTCCATGGTTGAAGTTTTGACTCTGAAAATTTCATTATTCCATATTTATGACCAAGTGTATATAAGAACTTTTAAAGGACAATACAATACATACGAAATTCTCTCAATTTTTACCTATCATAGGTTGCATCGTGAAGAAG
Source organism: Geukensia granosissima (assembly GCA_032357055.1). Taxonomy (NCBI): domain Eukaryota; kingdom Metazoa; phylum Mollusca; class Bivalvia; order Mytilida; family Mytilidae; genus Geukensia; species Geukensia granosissima. The sequence continues at coordinate 9,935 of JAULBM010026112.1, forward strand.
GCAATGGCAACGATTCACATACTGTTGTGTCTTTTTATTGACAATGGTAAGGAATTTTATTAATTATTTTTATAATAAAATAAAAATGAAAATGAGGGAAAAAATGCTGAAATATTTTTGTTGACAATACATGGTTGAGTTTCATCATAAACAATCAACCAGAAATAACATCCAGGAATGTCAGAACTATCTAGAAACAAACAAGCAAAACTAAAAGCTATATTCTGTAGTCCAGTGGCTGTCGTTGTTTTTAAAGTCATTATTTTCAATCGTTCACCAGTTTTCAATAGATAAGGTCCAAGGCGTGTTTTACGAATAGTTTCATATTTTGTATTTTGATGGTTTTTTACAGCTTCCCTTATGGTATGGACTCCGGTTCATAATTGAAGACTGTTTACAACTACTGGTAATTGGTGGATGGCTGTCTCTTAGACAATCATTCCATATATTTTTTTCTTGTCTTGTTTTATGTTTTTTTTTTTAATTTGGCTTTGAAACTGACGACTTGTTTTATTTAGTTTTTTTTGTTAATTTGAGTTTTTTTTAGTTTGAACTTATAAAGTCCAGCCTAATTGAGAGGTAAACTTTGAGGCATTTGAGGTAAAGCAATCTTATGTGATAGTTGACTAATGAAGAAAATTGAGCTCCCCACAGGTAACTGTTGAGATGTAGTTGAGGTGAGCTTTCATACAGGTCACTACTCATCTACAACCTTTCCAAAGGTCCCTGCTGACATGTAATTGAGGTGAGCCTCCCAAAAAGGCTGACATGTCAATGAGATGTGCTTTCCCAACAGGTCACTATTGACATATAACTGGGGTGGGCTATACCACATCGATCACTGCTGAAATGTAATTAGTGTAGGTTTGTGATCCCCCAGGTCACTGCTGCCATAAAATCAGCTTCCCCAAAAGTTCTGACATGTAATTGAGGTGATCTAAGCCACAGATCAGAGTTTCTGTCAAACAGGTCCCTGTGGAAATGTTATTGACGGGAGCTTCCCCCAACAGGTTACAGTTGACATTTTATTTGGGTGAGCTTCCCTCACAGGTCACGGCTGATATGTCATTTGGGTAGGCGTATCCTACTTCTACTGGTTCCTTTTGACATATACGTTGGTGAGCTCTGAAATAATTAATTGATTTTAGCTTAAATAAAGATATTGTATACTTACTAGAAAAATATCGAAAACTTTCCTCGTATTCCTGACTTAGAAGTCTGGTACGCAGATTTTTATGGCGTTCAAGGAAATCAGAGTAGTTGGTGCAT
>JAULBM010026123.1:0-11203 GCA_032357055.1 Geukensia granosissima
ATTTATAGTGTGTAATGTACATCTCTAAGATTTATAGTGTGTAATGTACATCTCTAAGATTTATAGTGTGTAATTGTTTTACAGCAACATTTTTGTTCTTTTCTCATTCAAAGTCATAACAATGCGCTTTGCCACTTAAAGACTGATCAGAAGAAACTGTTACAAGGTTTTTAACATAAAAACAACGTAGAATTCCTGTCAAAAAGAGTATCAAATTTAACGTTCTTATCCAACGGACGAATGTTAAGAATTAATTTATTGCGAAAAACCAAAAGTGTCCTTTTCAAGGGGACTACTTAGACCGGGGAGAAACATAACAGAGTTTTCATCCACCAAAACTCTCGATGTGGCATTTTATTTATAAACGGTCGCCTCTGTAATTTGACAAGGAAAGCAAAATATCTAAAATTTAATGCTTTTTACGTCTGTCCACTTGATTTGCAAGCAGTCGAGTATGTATTGGCAGGTCCATTTTCCAAAATTCAGATCCACTTATCTACGAGTATGTTTTGGCAATTGGGTCCCTTTTGCCAAAAATCTGGATCCGCCTCTGGTATCTGTACTGAGTTAGGCTATATATCATATATGATGTCTGTTATGTGTGTGTTTTGTTTATGTTGTTTAGTTGTTCGTTGGTCTGTGGTGGGGTAGATTAAGGTGTATCTATCCTATCCTCTTTGTACATATTTATATAAATACATGTAATTATTTAGTAAATATTGAATGATTATCATAACATCAATTAGTACGAAAGTCACATATATTGATTTTGCCAAAACTTAATAGTTATATCACTCAGGCCAAAATTTTTGTCGTTTCAGCAAAATCCGCCTAAAATAATATCATTGTTGCAAAAACATTACACTGGTTGTTTCATTAATGAGATACCAGGTATGTATAGTGACCTCAAATGGCAATCAAACAAAGGGCATGTTCACACAACAAAAGTTAATCCGGATTAACCCAGGGAAATGTGGATTAAGTCGTTTGTGTTCGCACTAATTTTAATTTAATCCGGATTAACTTGTTCCAAATTAAGTAAATCCGGATCAAGTTAATCCGTATTAAACTGTAGTTTGAACACAAAATGTGGATTAAATATGACGTCATAATTAGTAACGTAACTTTTGGTCTATTGATTTCTACGTTCCAATTTTAATCCGGATTAAGTTAAGCCACAAACCCAATGCTAGTGTAAACGCAACAGGTTACATGTATACTGGCTTAATTTGATTCGGATTAAGTTAAGCCTAGTGTGAACAGGGCCTTACACAGCTTCACCACTTTCAAAAGAGATCATTGATAATAATATGTCAGTTTTGTCTTACTTTGGGGTTAATATTCATTTTGGTGGACGAGTTTACCAGCTTACGATCTTTCAATAAGCAATGGGCGCTAATTGTGCTCATACACTTGCCTACCTATTTGGACCCACTTTCTCAGACTTGGGATTGTTACTCTTTAAAGCCTTTTCTTTTATCCGGACATGACATACCGGATTTAAAAATGGAAATGCGGCGGTTTCTATACGGGTAGAAATACTTACCCTTCCGGACCACCCGAGTTCAACACCGGTTTTTGATTGGGTCCGCATTGTTTATAGTTGTATGTTTGTTTTAAGTTTAAATGTACAGTATTTGTGATGTTCATGTTCTCGAAATTGCCGCGTCTATCGGCTTGTCCATATCATCTTGCCTTTTGGTTAAATTTCTATCCTAGGGGCTACAAACCCTGGCCGTGGACCAAAGTGGATGACGTGTTTGGAGAGTACCAAGCTCCCTGCACGTAAAAGACTAAAAAAGACTATTTTAGCCGCTTCCCATCCCTTCCACTTTCCGATGACAGTCAAAAGTCAGGGCCTTGTTGTGTCCCACCCATCCCCACTTTCGGTAATCTTTATACATGTATTTGTTGGACGTGCTCCTGTCATGAAAATGTTTGGAATATTTGCCACTGGACGTTAAGCAACTTGCAACAATTAATCTACAAAACGGATTATGAATGTAACTTACACACCCCAAAATGCTAGATTCCATTGAGTATGTTAACGGAGCCAGTGGTAAATTGTTTCTTTTTTAGTTTTCATGATGATAACCGAATGAAACCTAAATGTCACTCACATCAAAATAAAAAAATCATTTTAGACAATCGATTTGAAGTAAATCAGATCTTTGTAAACAAAAAGCAAAATAGTAGAATCAATCATTAATGACTGCAGTTATCCGTCTCTTCGTCTAATTTAAGAAACATCTTAATATTGATTTATTGACTTTTTAATATGCATTTCTAATTGAGCTGTGGAGCAGATAAGTAAAACAGGTAAGGATGTTCGATAGGTGATATATACATGCACATGTGGACAAATATTATTAATTACAACTGAATTATTTTATTCTACACATGTACTTTATTACGAAAACAATGTGTATTGATGTTTTTCTTTTTCGTTTATTTTTTTCCATTAATGCCATTGTTATGTATAAAACTGTGTCAATGTTATTTTACATTCATTACCGGTGAATGTGACGATAGTTTGTTTTTCATGCTAAAGCATTCTTCAAGCTAGGTAGAACGTACTTGTTCGCTTATGTACGTTTCGTGAACTGAGTTTTGCATGCTTTCTTATTTATATTTAAAGCAATAACAAGATTTAACTATCTTATCGGCACCCAATTGGTTGTTAAATTTCCAGTCCAAAATACTGCAGGAGGTGATTCATCCATATAAAAAATGTATCAAACTTAAAGTTGTTTTAAAGTCATGTGATGTTTCTGTATACATAAGCAGCCTTTGTTTGCCATTTGAGCCGTGTACTATTGACATAAAAATTACATACATTATACATGCTAGAGTTTTCGTTCTTGATTCAGCTGATTTCTTAGAGATAAAAATGTATGATTTTCTCAGAAGTACAAGCCTTGACTGAGAAATGGCTGTAGTGGTATTATCATATGAGGTATGATGTCTGAAATATCAACTACAGATTAGGGGGTTTCCACACCATGTATCACTCCACTATTGATATTGCAGGAATTTTATAAAGAATAACAGGACTGGTATTGTTCGGCATGTGCTTATGTGAAAATTTTTGATTTTTGTGAAAAATAGTTCCGACAATGTCTAAAATTTTGCATTTCTAGTACCGCGAAGCTCATTTTTGCTGGCGTAACGAATAAATATATGCCAATTAATATCATACTCTATCATAATACAAATAATTTTATTAAATTCACATATCCTTGAAGCAAAAATCGTCATGATGAAAAACTCCAAATGATTGGAGAGAAACTAAGAGATTGTCTAAAAAATCTGAAATATACAGAAAGTTTTTTACCTTGTATTTAATAATAATTTGAAAGATTCCTAAAAATAACTAAAAACTGAGAGTCACAGTACATAAAACGTACATAAGTTATTTAAACGAATTATATTGTTCTTTGACAGGGCATGTTGCACACCGTTATAGAAATATAAATGAAAAACTTTCATACTAACATTACAATACACAAACCATAAACATTTTGATAATGATGATATTAAAAAGTTAACAGGTTAAATTTTCGGATTTAAAATCAAGTTAAACGCATTCTGACATAAAATTTAAAATTTAAATTTAAGATTCGGCATGTTTATGAGAAAAAGAGCGTTTTAATATCACGTTTCGCTGGACATTTAAATTATAGGTAAGATCTATCAACAAGAACCAGATGAATTTTTGATTTTAGTGAAATGAGTGCTGGATTATTTCTTGGTGTGCGATAGTCTAATGTACATGTAAGTGTATGCTATTAATGTACATGTAAGTGTATGCTATTAATGTACATGTAAGTGTATGCTATTAATGTTTTGTTTAAAGTTCATACTTTTTTCATTGTTGATGAAATAAGTGACTATAGTTTTTCATTCCAGAAAAGCACGATCTATACACCAAACAATTCTTAGTTTAAAACCAATGGGAAAAGCTACAAGTATGTACATGTTGCAGTTTGACGGCTTTTTGCAAGGGAAAAAAATTACAAAAAAAAATAATAACAAGTTAAAGAACGATGAAATTCTGATTTTTCACATTAATTTCAGAATTCATGCTAAAAATTCTACAAATTAAAAAACTGTTACCATTTACATATGTAACGTCATGATCAGCCAAGAAAAGATGAACGATATGATATGGAAATCTAATATTTCCAATGTTTAGTTCCCAGTATGGAATGAGATCCGTGTATGTATAGGATTTGTGCAGCAATAGGGGATAATTTTTTGTCGTTTCAAATTGCCTACATGACCAGAGATCGAACCGGGAGCCTTTGCATCTTTAACCTCTTTACCAACTACATTAAAATAAATCTTGACTGACGTAGTTAGGGAAGGGTTAAATAAAACTTTATCCACTTTACCAACTACATTAAAATAAATCTTGACTGACGTAGTTAGGGAAGGGGAAAAATGAACCTGTTACGCTTTAAAAACTTAGGTTGGACACTCCACAACATCTCCACCAAAAGAAAGTCATAACAATAGTCAACCAACTTTAGTCTCCTTACAAACTTAATCTTTGGCAATCGTGTAAGGTTTTTCAGAACCAAATGTAACAGTAGAGCATAATTTGTCTCCAAAATTACATACTGCACGACCATTGATCTAACCTGGTACCCCTTGAACTATGAAAAATGAGATAAATATTTCCATGAAAGCGGCTTGTGAATGGTGTTCTTAACCCGTTACGGTTTGCAACGCCAATTGTGCATATGGGAAGCCCTGCTTATTAGAAAATCATAAGTTCAAATGTAAGCCGATATGCACCTCTTCAGAAGCGTTACTGTTTATGCAGTCATGAGAGTACATAACTACAGTATATTACCGAAAATGATTCAGTTAAAAATCAAAGATATTTTTGACAAAAAAAGGTCAGTCTTGTATTGTGTTTGTTGATACTGTATAGAATTCGATTACCATTTGTTTATTTATACATCAAATATTTTATTAACTGTAGTGTTGGTTTTTAGTTAAAGGCATAAACATTCGTTATTTACAAATCTCAAAGTATTGTGTATTTTCCAATATATGGCTAGGTTTTATTTGAAAAATTTGTTGACACAATACAACTTTTATCCTATCAATTATAACTATTCAGATTTCAGCAATTAAACCTTTAAACATTTTATTGACTAAATATTTTGGCTGCGAAATTATTTTGTACAAAGTTTCTCTTTCGTGACTGTTTGATGTTCTTTTCAATACCAAGTACGTTTATTTGTTAAATTCTTTGGCATTCAATATACCAATTTGCCATAATTGTACACAATACAAAAACGTTTTTGTTGCACAAATTATATAAACTCACAAATTAAATCAAAGGTAATATTTAAACAGAAAACGACCATAATATGAGTTTCAAACTCAATTCTTATCTGAACAGTCAAATAATAGCCCGTTTTTAAAATCTTTATGAACACTAGAATAACCTGACAAAGTTTAAATTTACTTGCAGGTAAGGAGCGTTTGTTTTCCTTATCAAAATACGTCAAATTTTATTAGTGTTCCCTCTGATAATATACAGTACCGTAAAGTTATGAGGGTTGAAACTATACACATGCCTGACGACCGATTGAAGCTTTAACTACATAAACAAAGTTTGGTTTCTTTGCCTCCGTTAGGAGACGTTTTTTCTGTGTTTTGTATATTAAGGCTGGAAATCTCTCATGTTTAAGGTAAGACATTAATTTTTGTTAAAAATAAAGTGCAATTCTCCAAAAATTGGCGATACCCGTTTATATTTTGCACAATGGACGTGTTTTGTGGATTTAGTGAAAACTCGGGCTGGTCGGTACAATAAAAATACATTCATCTGACAAATCAGATAGGGTTTTATTTCAGCATAACGAAGAAATAACTCTATTAGATGAATGATAGTCTCATGACATTTAATAATTTGGATGTTTTTTATTCAAATTTCCACCAAAGATGAATAACCCTATTATATCCACGTTGAATTACCCCTAAAATTACAACGTCCATAGAATAATTCATGTATTCCTTAATGAATAATGAATACAGCTTCGTACGTCTAAATCGGCGAATACCCAAACTGTCCAGTAAACAGGTTATTTCCTGTTTATCTCTTCAGCGGGCCATAATTGCATATTGTTTTACACACATTTTTCATACTAACATAAATGAATATATTCACGACTATGCAGTTAAATGACATAAAGTGGCTGTAACAATACACGTATATATATTAGTACATTTGATGTGAATTTTTTCCACATAGTGGTACATTTGGTAACCTTTCGCGTATAATCTCTGCCATGCATTTAAATAGGAAGACGACAAATTAAGAAATCGATGGAGCAACGTGTTTAAGTTAGAAATAATTATACCCAGTCTTATCGTTTAAACTAATTTTTCACGAATGATTTCACTTTTAAATCAGATTTAAATCACTTATTATTGATTAAGCAAGTTTTATGTTGTCAGAATACCATTTTTGTTACATAATTATACATTTGTATGATAATTAATAAGACATATTTATTCCATATGCACAAATATTTTTATTTTATTGAAAACTGATATTACGTGAACAATAATATTTCCGTTACACATTAACGGTTTACACATGGTATATTGGTCTTACTTTAATATCTTTATAAATTTACATTTACGTTCATTTGTTTGTTAAGTAAAATCGATTTTTGATATGAGGGGATTAAAGGATTTAGATTTGTTGTAAACAATCATTTGTGGGGATTTACTATTTAAAATCAAAATTAATACAGGAATGCGTCCAGACGTAATTGGAAGGAAAGGTAAATTGAGCTATGTTAATATATGTCGTATTTTGGTTAGTTTATGTAGTTATTGTTTTATCCACGAATAGAACAATGTAACATTTGAGAACACAGATGCCATAGAAAAATGCATGTAAACTGGCCTTCCTACATTTGGCCCCTAGCGTGTCCAATGAAGGTAAATCCAAGAAAACGCTTTAATTACCATGCTTTACTCGCAGTTAAATTTGATTTTCGAATATTTGTTATAAACGTATGTTAGAAGTGGATCGTGACCTTCTGGTAAATATTCCATATTCTTTTATACTAAAATATTAAATATATAAAAAGGACTATTTATAAGCATAAGGAACTAGCGAAGTATTTGTCAATAGGGAGATGGAAAAAAAGAAAAATGAGAAGTCTTTTACACCGAGACATTAAATATTCACACATTATTAGTAAGGTGAGACTTTAAAACGTCATATAAACTACGTTGACTTGTATTTGTATTGGATATATAAAATGACTATTTAATTTCCTTCAAAGTACACATGGTATTAGTATCAAATTACAAGACACTTTCGCATATCAACGCCTTATACATTTCAGGCTTTGCTTCTCATCAGACGAGCATACACCTTTCCCATTAAATTAACTAGTGTCCCGATGACTTTTTGTATCTTTATATAGTACATCGACACCGGATGCATTTTTGACAGTTTGTTTATTTCAACATTACATACATGTACATGTAGTTTTATCTGTTGTGTATTTTATTGTCTTCTTTTCCGACTCCAATATTTTTTTTAAAAATGAACAGGGTAACTGCAAAAATGCATTTTAAAGTCATGACACAATAAATTATTTACAATATTAATGTTACTATATGTATTTCACACTCTTGGAAGATGTCCGGATTTGAGCATAAAAGCGTCCACTACGGTTGTTCACTGCCCTGTTGACTATATATTTAATAATAAAATGCACATGTTGTTCATGTTCATGTTCAACTTCTGTGAACTTAATTGGGGAAGATTTAGCTTCAAAATACACCAAAGCTTTTGTTTGGTAGAATAAAGACTATGTAAAAATAGGAAATGTAGCAAAATTGTCCATGAGACATTTGTAAATTCCATCTGATTTTTTTCGTGATTGGAGTGCAGTTGTTATACTTCTGCAGGTACTGCATTGTATGACGGCTTTCAATATAATCAACCAGAATCCATACCATAACGGAAGCTGTAAAAGCCCGCCAAAATAAAAAAATATAAAACTGTCTTATTTACATATGGTTAGACATTGTGGAACACTTGCCGCCATGTGATATTTGTGATATACATAAAGTTGAGTTTAAGTCTATACAAAGATATACTGCACAACTCCCACACAACAAAGCTACGTCCAGGTTGTAATACTCCAGTCGCAATCACCTAACAGCTCCACTACAATTGACATCATAAAGGGATGTTTTTAACGGGATGACAAAAAATGATTAACAAAAATGATACAAATGCAAATATTGTTGTTTTTTTTTATCATGTAGTTGTAATTAGGTCTCCATTAACGAACAAGTTACTTGTATTAAAGCAAGGACTGCTAACTCATAAGTTCTCATGTTAAGAAAACTATTATATAATTAGACCAAAAACTACCTCTTGAAACTATACTTGTATACCCCAATCTAGATTTATTGGTGCGTACCATTTTTTATTGCGTATATGAACATAAATGTATTTCAAAGTTTCATCAATGCACCAATCTCTCGTGCTGTGGTAGAAATTAAAATGAAAGCATTGTATATTGACACTTCACTGCATGTAACAAACAGTTTTAAAGTTATTGCCATGACAGATTTTGTTTATATTTCAACACAGTTCCCTTAATTCTACTTTCTTTTTTTTTATTAACTGAAACATGTTCAAATACCTAATATTTAAAACGCAGGCTTATATGGTTATGGGACTTCAAGATAACAATTCTCTGTCGGTCTTCAAGACAGAAAAAACTACAGGTATGACTTGGAATATTGATCAACATGTGCATTTGATTTTAGGCATACTGTCGTCGTCAAGACCATTTCATCCCCCCTATCCTGCACAACAGTAAAGCTTTGGGAAAATACTCCAAATTGTACTGTGCTGAGGAATAAAACAATAGTAATCATTAAAATTCTTCGTGATGTGAATAGAAATATGCAAATAAAAAGTTATGGGGTAAATGTCATCTTTTTGCCGCGGATGCTCTGTCCTTTCTTTCAACAAACAAAACGTTGCTGATTTTATTTTACAACATTCATCGCCTAACATCAATAGTTCTACACTTGATGTAGTCAAACATTCGATTTTTCCTTGTAATTAATTTCAAATTTTTAATTGAGTTTCCATAAAGCAGCATCGGTACAAAATAATTTGTAAATATAAATCAATGCGTTTTTCATGCTCAAGTCGAAATATCCTTGATAGAAAACCATCCCGTATATTCCAGCATCTAAAGCCTTTTGAAGAATATTGGATTTTAATTGATTTGAATTCTGCCATTTATATATATGGAATACCTTTGATCGATCTGCATACCTTTGCATTGGTTGTTTACAATTGCATTTTAAGTTGGTAGATGTCAGGATAAGGGGGTGTGTATAAATTTTGCATGGTTCGTATCCAGGTAAGTGTGGAGTGTCAAAAAGCAATCCCACCACGTAGTCTGGGTAAAGATTCAATAAATCTTAATCATGTATATAATTTAAACACTTAATCAATCTGAAGATGTTTAAATATCGTATTTTATCTCTATTTTCAGATATGACTGAAGACTGTGTGGGATAATAATAAAATATGTGCACACATCCAATGTTTTGTTTTTTGATAAGCAACAAAATGGTTCTAGAGGATTAATAAAAGGATACCATTTTATGTGCTAAAGATGCCTGCAAACGAGAATCCAACGTATAATTCGTCAAGAATGCAAAGGGCATATCGTATAAACAATATTGAACATGCACGATTACAGGGAAGGCTGAATCTATTAGAGAAGGAAAAACTACATGCTGTCAGAGTGACCAATCAGGACATCAGACTCATTTCACTTACTCTGGATTATATTAATTCGTGCAGCGGTCATAGTCCTGAAGGTTTAGCACCAGATGAGGAAATGGTGGACCAAAAAGAAGACGAAGGACCTTGTTTTATGTACGGGCAAAGAATCATCAGTCGAAAACGGCGTAGAATCAACAGACCACAGTCTGCAATGTACGCTGGATCAAGGCGTAGATCTGATAGCGATTTCTCAGCATCTTTAGCTTCCGTTCAGATACGACCACAAAGTAGCCCTGTACGACGAGGTCCAATAAAAGACTCTGATACAGAAAGTGTTGTTTCCGACATAACTTTAAGTAGTTCCTCTGGTAGTACCTCAAGTTCAAAACCTGCTTGGATGGACCAAACAAATGAAATCACTAAGAAGTTACTTAAAGCTAAAGAAGGTGTTCCAGTGTTTAAAAGGGCTTTACACGATCGTCAAAGGCAGGTGCGGCGTCACAGTGTAGGTGTCGACCTGAGTTCCTTGTCTGCACAGTTACAAGCTCTTGAGACTCCAGATATGAAAAATAAGGAAAGACGACAGTCTGGTACACTAGGACGGAACGCAGGAATATCAGACATTATGAATCAATCACGGCCAACATTATCGGCAAGTGCATGGAAGAACCAATTAATTCAAAACAGACTAAGCTCCGCACCAATGAGTGTGACAGCAAAAAGACAAAGCATACACAACTTAAAAATAAAAATTAACGAAGGCAGACAGGAGAGTGTTCAGAATAAAGTGAAAACGTTTATTAGTCAACGGACTGATGAATGATTGTGTATGACTCTCTTGCCGTTTCTAAAATACTCATCTAGTCAACAACGAAACAAAATACGTGTACAACTATTTTAGCTGCTTACCAAGTTGCATTTTAACTTTCTTCAAGTGCTTATGTTTCAGACACAAAACAGTGTGAGAATAGTGTTTGAATCTCATAATTATATTTATGGACTAAACAACTGTATTAAAAATCAAACCATATTCTCTAAAATTTGGTTTATCATGCATTTATTTTAGAATATTTAAATTTGGCATATTGAAAACATACAATGCACCGTGTTATAAATTATTATAAAATGGCTATTTATATAGACGGGTTTATGTCATTTCACAATGAAAACCCATGATATATGAGATCGAACATCCGTCTGGTTTATTTTGAATTGTTGGTTTTGGATCTTTTACAAAGATATTCGGACTGATAGAAACAACTGAATGTCACTGTATATATAGAGTCCCCAGCGATATTGAAGTTGTGTAAAGTATAGAGGAATTTTTGAAAGTTTTGCTATGGCAAAATCTTTCTATGTTGCCATCTATTTCAATAGATAACACTACGAAATTCTGTA
>JAULBM010026134.1:0-11202 GCA_032357055.1 Geukensia granosissima
TATTGTATTATTTAGCAACACCAGTTTAATCTGCAGGAGATTTAACTCCAGTTCATTCATCAGTACAGGTAAACTCATAGAGTAGTTGGAGTTCATCTTCAGCAAAAGAAGCATGAAATCCGCTGTAATACAGGAATGGTTATTAGATGGTCCAGAGTGATGTTACAACATAAAACAGAGTTATTCAATGTAGTCATCTACCAGACTATTGGATCTTTTTCATTTTTTTTTACTGATTTAATATGGCTGCTATGTTTCAGTTTTATTTTACATAGAACTTTGGAGTTGGTTAAACAACATGTTGTCTGTTATTTCTGTAGAATGTTAATTGGATTAATTTCACTAATCTAACTTTTAAATCATCTGCCAATTTTTGAATCATTTTTCAACAAAGGTGTCTCATTCAACTAATAGAGCAATGCAGGCTCTGATTTTCTTTTCACATTTTTCATGTTTCTTTCACTACAAGCAGATTTCCTGAAAAAATTCTTATAATATCTGGACATCCTGTGTGTTTCATTCATAAAAAACAAACAGGAATAACATCAATTTGGGTTTGTATGGAGCTCAAGTTTTAATGTTCTTGTTGTTTATTTTAGGCATGTTGTCTTTTACAATAATTGCTTGCCCTTTCTCATGATATCCTAGTGATTTTATGACAAATTTTATTGGTTTCTGATTTTTGGTGTCATTTGAAATATTTATTATAGGGAAAGGCATACACTGCTATAGAACCAGGTACAGATCTGAATGACTTGTGTGTAATACCAGAATCTGGACTGTTGTTTATGGCTAATGAGGCTCCAAAAGTATTAACATATTATATTCCTGTAAGTAGATACTCTCATTTAATTTTATTACAAAGGAAATATCTCATTTTATACAAACACTTTAATGTTTGTTGAAATGCAAAACAATGGAGTCTTATAAAACCGTGAAATTAAAGTTTGTATATAGGAATCACCCTGTCTGTCTGTCATTAGTCCATCTGTGCACATGCATACCTTGTAAGTACATTTCTTTCTAAACCTATCAATGGATTTTATTGAAACTTTACTTGAACATAAGATGCAATGTGTAGATATGCATGTAGGAAGTTAATTCATCTCGTCTCTTTCCAAGGGCAGATATTTCTCTTTGATAAACTGGGATGGGGAGCCGATGTTTCCTTCACAAGTTTTGGTTACAGAATGTCTTGTTTCATTCTTTGTTTTTATTATTTCTTTTGTGAAACATTTTGTGAAAGTTGTCAGACATTTTTAGACATTTAAGACATTTTATTTCACTAAAGACCCCACATGGGGTATGTAAGTACAAATATTTTAAACATAACAAACAGTGTGAACATATTTACTAGTTAAATGCAACAAAGTTATGCACAAATACACATGTATTAATCAAGTACAGCATTCTAGATATTAATTAGTGACAGGAAGTACAAAATGACCATGTATCAAAAGGCTTTGATAACAGTTTTACAAAATTTGGCAATACTAATAAGAGTGAATAAATCTGAAGTATTCATCAAGTCGTTAAACTTTAAAACATTTGGGTTACTTTACATATTTCTAGGCAAATATTTATGTCTTTTAGTGTTGAAAAAAGTACATTTAAATAAGTAATGGAATTCATCACCAAGTTCATTTGTATTACAAAGATTACAAAACCTCTCAGATCTATCAATATTTAAGAATCTACCGGTTTCAATGGGTAAATTGTTACTTAGACAACGAAATTTACATAGATACAATCTTAGATCACAAGGCAACATTGAGAAAGTACTGTTCAAAGCCGACCGTTAAAATCAAAATAAAAATTTATGTTTCGGTTATCTCTCTTAATACGACTGATAACGAATTTGGTTTTGAATATTTTTATAGATGTATGTTAAATATGAATTGTATCTTTCTGGCATATACTTCATATTCTCTATCTTAAATATGATTAGAGAGTGTTTTTATTGTGTTATGTTTTAAAAAGCATATGTGCTCTTATTTATTTTAAGGCACTGAATGACTTTTTTCAACATTATGATTTGTGTAAAGGAGTAGGTACGTTAAGCCCCATATTTGGCCCAAATTTTTGATTTGTGAAACAATAATAAGTTGTTGTGAAAATGCTGTTTAATAATCGTCTTTTAATAATTCATTTCTTATTCTTGTATACTTTTCGTCATTTCGACAAAATGCGAGGGTTTATTTGACTATTTTGACAACAATTAACAATTTTCGGTAAAAATACTCAATTTTTGGAAGTCTTTTGTTCAAAATAGATATGCACAAAAACATCACGAAGATATTTTAACCAAACACTTTTACTTAATAGATCTTTAATCGTGCAAAGTTTGGTCGTGATGTTTTGGTGCGATCTATATTAAAATTGACAAAATAGTATCAAATATTGCATCAAATTATTTAATCTCTTAGTATTTTCACATTTAAAGCATTCTCTATGTGTCATGTGACCATTGTAGAACTAAATAAATTAAACATTCTGTTGGAGTTTCTTTTTATAGACATTATTCAATACTTAAAATATAAAATAAGAGATATTAACCAATTTTCATTTTTAGCCAAATTCTTGGGCCAAAAATGGGCCTTAACTACCCTCGTCCTTTCCCTGTTTTTATTTTGATATTTGGCTTATTGGCTTCCAAGACATTAAGAACTGTATATTTCATTGGTCCATGACTGTATCTAAAATTCATAACGATTGAGCGGTCTTTCTTTCTTTGGTCTTTAGCGCGTCTGCTGAAGATAAAGCCCGAAAAGTGCTTTGCATGCAGTTAAATTTGGCTTTTAAATATTTTATTTAAACGTACATAAATCGTGAATCGTGTCTTTATTCCATATTATATATATAGTAGTTTATTTAAGTAACGTGTTTTAGAACAGTCAAATTTAAATCACCACCAAAGTAGTCTACTCTGATCAATCAGATATAATGGTAAATGGTAAATAGGTTTTAGTGATGTAGATTTTGCGCATCATTCGTAACTTAAAGGGTAAACATCAGGCATTTCTACATCGGGAAATCCTTTCCAAAATATAAGGAAGTTTGTCTGTACCTGTCCAAGGTCGTTGGATCTCTCCAGGTACTCTGGCGTCCTTCACCAGTATCACTAAACGCCATGATATGACGAAAATATTGTTGAAAGTGAAAGTGGCGTTAAACCCAAATCAAACAAAAACAAGATATGAGAGACAAAGCGCTTTTAAAATGGCAACTAATTGAAATTTTGATCAGAAGGACATGACACATCCAAGTTTTGTGACTTTTATTAGAAAGTTGTTGTCATGTTTGGCAGATAAATAGGTTACAATATCATGTTTAGATTGCCCTCAAATCACGTACCATCTGACCTTCAAAGATAATAACTCCTAAAGTGGCACTCTCTTGATCAAACCAGTTTAGACCAGACAGATGACATCAACAAATGTGAAAACGAATAGAAATGTGAAAAGTAGGCAAAATCTGATGACGTATAAACGACTGTTATCTATTTTGACATTGTTGTCCTTTGGCTTGTGTGCTATTAAGAATAGTTTCTCTCTGAACTGAGAAGAAACCAGGTATAGATAGGCCTATTACTGTCTTCAGTAAACTTTTCACATATTTAAAAAAAATGGACATTGAGGATAAAATCTCTATTTTTAGAGTTTACTAAATAACCATTCCTGTGTAAATAAAAAAAATGTATCCGGCAATGTATCACTCAAACGTATATAAAAAAAAATAAATAAAAGTCTTTTTTATAAGGTAAAACGTATTTAGTATGCAGAAGCCGAGTTTTAAAAGCAAAACGTGAAACAATTATCTGCCCGTGACCTTATAAAACTCGAAAATGTCCTCCCTTTCTGCCTAAATAATCAAAGTGGTATGGGTTTTTTTTTTGTTAAAAAGGATTTTATAAGAAAATGATTCTGTTCGTTAACAGAAATGTTATACTTATAATTAAAGGATAATTTTAAAATACAAATTTTACAATGTTGCATGCATTTTTCTATGCCATAAATTCGTTTTTCTTGAACAAACGGCTCATGAACGGCATTCGAGTATGTTTAAAACTCTTTAAAGGACATTGGACTTTTCCTAAATTTCAGATTTATTTGGAGATGATTTTTATTTTAGAATGTTTGGATATCGGATTTCCAATGTTTTGGTTTATGTTACTCTTTAGAGTCCAGTGTGGAATATCCATGCGAGAGATCAAACGTGCATAGTCCAAAAAACAAAACAAATTTAAAAAAATAAAAGATAAAACGTAAACAAAAGGAACAAAAGTTTGGAACCACGAACACCCGTCGTTGTATCCTAAATCTCTTATCCGGGTTACTGTCAATCCGAGAAAGAGGTCAACCTATTTTTGTATTACCGGTAACAAGTCCATAACCAGTTTAGATATATTAATACCATATGGATTAACAAATTTCTGATGGTGACGTTACAATTTTAGGAGGGACGACTTCAACTTTGATTAGATGTATCCTTGTTGTATTAATTTATCCGACAAAAGCAATGCTCCTTTCAAAAAATCATGATACAGGCACGAGAGTATCGAATCAACTGAAAAACATTAACCCCGTAGGCAGGGGAAGCAGGAATATTTCCACATAAATATGTGAAGTTTACAATAAAAGTTGAAGTCATCCCGTTTGTCGTCAGTCTTAGTAACAAGTTTCCCCTCTTGGTCAAATTCGAGGAATAGATCTAGTTATGAAGCAAATTATTTTTTTTGAGTCTGTGGTCTCCCAAATTTTTAGTTCGCTGAGATATATTTGGTCGAGATGTTCACTGAACGTAGAATCATTCAATGACAAAACGTCATCGATAAAGCGAAACGTTGAATTAAACGATCTGGTCAATTTCTTTTTGTTATTTCGCAGGAGTCCTTGAATGAATTCTGCTTCATACGAGTACAAAAACAAGTCGGCTAGTAGAGGCGTACAATTAATGCCCATTGGAATGCTGTCTACTGGAAAAATCTGCCACCAAATTCTCCAAAAATGTTGTCAATCAGAAAGTCCAGAATTTTGACAATATCACCTTCACTGTATTTATTTGCACCAGCGGTGTGTTCTCCAACAAATTAAGACATCTTTTTACCTCAAACCAAATATTTATATCATTGATTTCCATTATGTTCAACAAAACACTGATGTATCAATCGCTTTAGACGGTTAAACAAAAATATATACAAAAAGAACATACATCTCTAAAGAATGCACGCAGTTACTGAGAGTAAAATTATGATAAGCTTTACAAATTCGAACTTATTATGAGAACATCGAACTTCCTATCCTCACTTATATGTATAAAGACCCAAACTTGAGGTGATATCTTTATCTATACGAATGTCACTAAATATTCCAAATTAACACAAAATTCCTTATTCATGTAACTATCTTAATTCGAAATACAAAATATGTGGTCATGTTATTACTGGAGACCTTCACATCTTCAAAGACCAACAGGCTATTGCCTTCCAAAAAAGGCCCAAAATATTAATCTGCAGCTGATATTTATTGGACTGAATGTCGTGATGTTATCGACAAAATCTTTACATGCGTATGGCAAAAATGGACCAAAAAGAGATCTCGTGTAAATAAGGCTTTGTCAAATACATGACTGAAATAATTGAAATAGTAGATATTCGTATTAACTTATCAAGACACAAGTTCATCTCACGCTGCTTCCAGATAAAAACGCAAAACGAAAGAACTTATGTATTTCTTCCTGCAGTTAATGCAGCAAATAATATCTTAATTATTTTTCAAAGGACTGGCTTCTTAAACTTCATAAATCTCTGTATGTTCTTCACTTTAGTCTCAACTCTATTTATAATGGCCTAACTATAATTGAAACGTTCATTTTAACTTCTTTAATTTATATATGGTAACAAATCATCTAAAATTCATCTATGAAAAGTACATTTGGGGTTATAAAGCCGTCATATTTACAAGTAAACATTGTATAACAGACTAATCTACAGGTATTTTTCGTACACTTACGTAAATAAAAGGTTCAAACGTACTAGTGCCTTTACATGGATGTAAACAACGGTAAGAACTGTAATTCTGGAACGAAAGTTTCACATGGCATTATATTTCTTAACACCTATTGTGCAGTACTTTATAATCAACAATAATATAATTATTTATTTGATCTTGAATGGAGAGTTTTAAGAATATTTTATTTTCCTTGTACTCCCGGTTTTCGTATTTGAATGTTTTTCAGTTGTATCCATAGTGGGAAGGTGTTTCAATATAGCTTTAACGAGAAAAAACCTTTAATATGTGAGACAACTCTTCTGAATCCAGAATAAGAAGAAGGAATTTTTATGATATGTAATTTGTGTAGCAGAACCTTTTATTAAAGAATAATCTAGCCAATACATTTAATTATCCCATCCTAATCCCCAAGAATTTTAAATTGCTCATAGATTAACATAGCTTGAAAACGCATGTGATAATTAATATGTAACCTAACCAAAGTTTGTGGTTCTGTCCAAGTTCTCGGACTCATTTCATGCATATTTAGGATCAGATTAAAAACAATAGCTGGGGTTAGGCTGAGGAATTGAATAGCCAGAGGATGTCAAATTGGGACTGTTTGAGTAGGGAAGGGAAATTTAGCCTAAGCAGCTGGTCACCTACGAACCACTCAATACTAGCTGTTGCAAAGGGATTCTTATCGTGCTTAGAGCATGGTATTTTCCAACACGGGACACGGATGTTACGTTCCCGTCCGAGACGAATTCAGGATTTAAATATCCCTCCAAACCAACGGACGCCACTTCAGGAGGAATTGTTTCTCCTAGCGGTGAAACCGAACAACCTATTTCGTAACCCCAGCTACTCTCGAGGCGGCTGAATATTTATACATCCCACCAACCAAGAGACACTCCTTTAGCAGGGGTTCAACCAGCAGGCGGAGAAACAAAACGGCCTATTTCAATATTCGGCAGCGGCCTTAATGCAACGATATTATCCACTACAAATGAAGCAATCAATTGCGGTTTTGTATTTATCAATTGATTTAACATTTTTCACTATCACTATCATCTTGTTTTTTATCTATTTGTTTTTAAGTCGATTCAAACATGTTTGATTTCTAAAAAAAAATAACTTAAGAGTAATAATTCGAAGATATCAAAGGGGCAGAAAGATATCGTTAAGTCGGAAAACAGACAAGACCATGGCCAACAAAAAGACAAACATAAAACACACAACTGAAGCTGGACAAACACGAACCTTACAAAACCAGGTACATCTGACGGGGAAGCAACTCCTGCTCCACTAGTGGCACCCGTCCTGTTACTCAGTAGACAAAGCCGGTGTATAGTCACAATTGATGTTATTCACAACCATTTGTGAAATGGATATTTCGTACAGGTCAATGACAGATATGATTAAAAAATTCTTCTAACATTTAAAGGATTCACACACCGTTTTGGAATCAAATTTTAATTTGTGGATGGTGAATTTTAGCTTTGATTCTTATTTGTGTATCATCTGTGTTCATATTATCAATCTGGTCCTGTTCCAAAATTGTATCAATTGGCCCTTCAAACTTTTAAGGTTGCTGCCACAGCCGAATTTAGTTAAACGTAGGCACAAACGGAAATCCGCTCAAAGGTCTCGTTGTCATTATTTCTGCAAAGTTAATTGTGCCGAAGCGTTAATCGAATAGTTTTTTGGTGGCCATCTACCAATCCCTATCTTTCAACTAAGATGGCCAACTAAGTTCAACATTGAACCCAATGGAATATTCACTCTAAATTCATTTTGTCAGAAATAAAAGTGCCGGCAACTTAACGTTGGTTGAATGGTTCTTTGTGTGTCTTTACCAAAATTTTGTCAAACATCCTGAATTCCATACCAATCACGATGGCTCTCGATCATAATTCGATATAGTTCCCTACGGGAAATTTACTCAGAATATGTTTTGTCTGAAAGTTGGAAGGTCTTTTGGTGGTCCTCTTCCTGTATAATGAGCCCTAAAACATCATCCGTGCCAACCAAGACGGCTGTCGTCACTATGGTCTTTGGATGCAATTCTATCACATTTATGTCTGTCATTCCCACCCGCCGACCAAAATGGAAGTCACAATCGAACTTAGTTTAACATGTTTAATAACGGAACCTATGGAAAACGTTGTTAAAATGTTCTTCTTCCAAAACAATGTTCTAGATCTCTAATTCCGATAAACTTGTAAAATAAGACTTCAAGAGAATTAAATTTACTTCAGAATTCTAGTGAGAAACTAATGAGCCAATTGCTCTCTACCGTTATTTTGAACCAAATTTCTTCATGGAAAGGAACAATGAGAAGTCTCTTTCATGCGAACTATACATGCATCTAGGAGCTTTTTGTTTCATGATTTTGTGCATTGTGTAAAATATAGCTTTAAGTTTTTTTTTTATTTTCGTCACATTAACCTACAATAAATTTTTGTTAAGGGTACTAGGATTGTTATTGGCAAATGTTAAAAAGATATCCCCTAAGGACAAACCTGCAGTTAAAACCATTACTTATGGAGTGTACGATGGATGGGAGGAGTGCAAAAGTGCTCGATCTTTCCACGAGTAAAAAAGGACTGCTCGGTTTCTCCGCTTTATATGATTTATTGTTTGATAACTTGTTCTCATTCTGAATACAGTTGTATGTGTAAAATATTCGTTGTCATATGTAAAAATGTCCTTACCTGATATTTGTGTTCAATTTTTCCTTCGATATCCGAAATACTTTCTGTACAAGAATCACACGGATTACGTAATTATTTACAAAAGGTTAAGACGAATTAAAATGTTACTTGTTTTACTTTGTTAACTGGTTGCTCAGAAAGTAGATAAATTTGAATATCATGACGTTTTGTTTTTTGGGTCTATTACAGCTTGCCATTGGGTGTAAATATGTGTCAATTATCACATTATTGGCCATAGGGCTGGTGTAGATGTTTATAATGAACATGTCTTGGATGGCTGTCTCATAGACAAACATATCATATTTCCTTTTTCTGTATTTATCTCTAAAGTTTATTTAATCCAAAAACATATTCATCCTTCTTTTTTCAACAGAGCTTTTTTAGAAATAAAGGATAATTACCAGAAAGTGTTCAAAAAACACATTTCGCTATTCTTATCTATGAAAATGGCCGTGTTTGCAATTTTTACACAGGTACGGTTCTGTTCCAACCCAACCCGTAGTTCCGGATTTAACAAGCAAAGAAAATAACGACCATTGTTTGGAAAGTTACACTAAAAACATTTTTCAAAATAGTTTCTGAAAGTATTTTAATCAATCAAGCATATTTAGCTTAATGATGTTTACGTGCACGACTGTCCAATTCAAAATTTTGATTAGTTTGTTATCTTTATATTACTTTTGTTAATTGCAGATACATGTAGTTTTTGTTTAAAAATGGATTTCCCAGATATAGTATCTCTACAGATAGACGTTAAAAAATCATTTTTAATGAAGTACTAATTTTACGCTTGTTAAATTTGTAATGAAACGTTTCTTCTTACATGTATACTATAGTGAAAATTTATCTTCAGCTAAAAAAAGTTCGGTCAAATTTGCCCGGAAAATTCTTCACCTAGGGGCCAATTCTTCAATTGTTCTTTACTAGGCGAAAAAAAACATTATATAATTAAAACGACCTAATGATATTACTTGGATAAAATTATGTGATTCTTAATGTTCTAAAAGGAAAAACAAAAAATGGACAAAAGTGCAATTTTAACATTGTAAGCGATTATATCTTGAAGGACCTTCATAACCAGAAAACGTATGACTTATTAGAAACTTAATTGTAGTATCTTAGCATGTACAAAGATTTTTAGTTATAAAACTTGACGGCATTTTGATGTGACCTATATATTCAATTAAAATAGTAATATAATATGCTCAGTGTGGTCATGTGGTAAAGCGTGCAGACAGTTGTAATATGAACATATAATTTTCCATACGAGTTCAAATCTTGCGGGTGTCTGTTTTCCTCTTTTTTACTCCAGTGTTTGATTGTATTTTAAACTTAAAATGTCACACATTGAGCTTTTATTAGAATATGAATACAAAACCTAATATATTTATTGTGCACATTGCCTAATATCAAGGTCATTCACCTTTTCGGCTTAAATAAGATTACATTAATAGTTTAAATAAGAACCAGGTAATTTAATAAAAGACCCGATATTGAGCAAACACATTACTCGAGAATTTAGACTTGCAATATATTGTTTAATGTCAGAATTTTGGCGTATAGGTCCAAAGTGGATTTTTTCATGTAAACTTGTATATGACCAAAACTTCTAATTTCAAACATCTAGAAGTTGTTCTAAGGCCTACAGTATTGGACAAATACCCAAACCATAAGGCAAGCTGTAATAGAACCTTAAAAATATGACAATAAATGCAATAAAAATCGGCCAAATAAGTATACAACGGAAAATATTTAACGCATTAAACATTCAAAACAACGACAATAAATAAAATTATCATGTGACTTGTTGAAATAGAGAAATATCATTGGTCATCAGACAGTATATGAATACTGATATACCTGCCACTATAATATACAGTCACCTAGAATAACCTGCCCCTAAAATTTACAGTCACCAAGACTTTCCTGTCTCTTTAATATATATGAGTGCACATTAAAGCTTACAATGCACTTTTTGTTGTCCATTATTGATTTTCTATGATTAAATAGCTATGTCAGTGATCAAATACACGAATTGCTAGCATGTTACAATGCAGCATTGATTTTCAATAACTAAAGAGGTCACTCATCATGTAAACGATAGCAGCTAGGTTTGTGTAAGGTATAAAAGTTGAAAGACAATTTTCTTGTGTAAGTTTGAATTTATTTCTGAATAGTGATTTATTTAAATTAAATTATCGAAAATCTTTATCAGCGGTCAAACCAGGATACCACATGCACCAGACATGTTTATATCACACACTCAATCGATTTACACATCAATTATTCTGTAAAACGACACATGATGATATTGTTATACGCAACCAAGTCCTGAAATGATGATTTATTTGGACTCCTCGATTGTTTTAAGGTTCGGCTAACTCCTCACCTTAAAACAATCGAGGAAACCAAATAAATAATATTATTATACCTCAGAACAATGTTTTTATAAAAGGCCTATTTTGATTGGTTAACTAGAACATGTGACCGCCAAG
>JAULBM010026145.1:0-11202 GCA_032357055.1 Geukensia granosissima
GTTTCATTTGAATCAGAGGAAAACTGTTGGAGTTATCATCCGGAAACAAATCTTCACGCCCGCCCGCCCGCCCGCCCGCCATCATCAAACCAATACCCGAGTTCAACTGCGTTGCAACTCGGCTAAAAACAACCCTTTATTCGGGAAATTTTTCTTAACTGTTATGGCAACAATGACTATTTCACAATCTGGTAATATTCTCAGATCTTCATGACTTATTAGGAATATTTAAATTTTTATGGTACTGGAGCACTGCAATAAGTAAACACATTGCAAAAGTCTGGAAGATTTGCTCCCAATTAAAATAACATTTTTATTTTAATTTCAAGAACAGCAATGAAGCACTGCATGAATTATATTGTCTAGTGAACATTACTCCATGGTATTAGTTGATGAAGTACAATCTATTGTCAGCAATAAGTAGACAACAAATACGGAATGATGTTAAACAAACTTTATCAAAGTAAAACAAACTCGTCCTCAGAAAAGAAGTACATTTAATGCCAAGCTGTACTTTGGAAGTGACAAGGTTAAAAATTCTAAATATGCTTGATCAAAAAATGACATATTTCAAATCATTGAAAAAAATCTGTAAATGACAGCTACTAATGTGGTACAACTCTGTGACCTGTTAATAACGTGTAGAATACATCCGAAATTTAAAGAATCCCATTCTAATGAAATGTTTAAAATGTGTTTTCATATGAAATGAATGTTAACAAATTAGAAAATTAAATAAAATAATGTACAACATGAAAACTTCTGATCACAGATGTTCTCAATTTATAAAAGTATAACCATGATATGGGTCAAACCAAGTGCGTGTTTTATGACTCTAATTAGCCATATAATATCTATGTGCATTAATGCACCATTAGACCAACTTAATTAGCCAGGATGACTTAGCAGACTGGCAGTAATATTCAGTACTTGTATTCTAGTTCCACTGGGAGCACAAGACTCATCTTCAGTCTACAATAGATATGTCCAATTGTACATAAATACTAAAGATCCACCTTGTGAGAAGACAGTTAGGCTTGTCTGATATAAATTATGTAGAGTGTTGACAACTTTAAGGTGGATTTTGAATCCAAAAAGTCATTTATACAAAAATGTGGTATTTGACTTATATTTTGTGTACAAATATTTTATGTTTCTAAGCAAAATTAAAATAAACATTTGAATATTCAGTTCTATGCTCTCACTGTGTTACACTGAAAATATTTTTATTGCCATAGTCACCCTATGTTTTTGTTTTTGTTTTTGCTTTGAAATAAATTATGACTTAATTTTGGAAAAAATTATAGCAAAATTATATAAAAATAACAATGTCTCAAAGTCCTAAAAAAGGACTGGTTTCCTGTCAAAGGTCCCTCAAGTCAGGTTTACTTTATAATTTATACAAATTGTAATTTTCTTCTTTGTTTCAAGAAACTGTCAGCAAGCATCAACCAACAATACAGGACTAAGGCATTTCCTTATAGAGTACCTGTAGGGCATACAATTATTACATATTATACTGCCCAAACAATGAAAACAGATAATTCTACTTTATTAATATCAAAGATAAATTTGTTGAAATATAAAAATAGGAGATGTGGAATGATTATTCACGAGACAGCCGTCCACCAAATGACAGTCAAATTTAAACTTACAGTTCCCATTACAGCCTTCAATAATGAATCTGAGGTCATACCATAAGGGAAGTATGGGTTGCAGTAAGTGTGGAATAAAATGTCGATTTCCTGGGAAGATAAAAAAAATTCTTCAAACTTGGAATCATGTTTCCCTTAGACAAAGCTCTCAAGAATCTCACTCTAAAATGTAAAACAATTTTTTTACCAGGTAAACCAAAGTAACAAGACTATACAAAAAAAAGACCACAGAAAAAATCAAGGACGCATGTCTTAACAAATGTTTTTAACAAACTGGTAAACAGTTAAATAAAATTTGCATTTCACACCTCTGTTATATATAAAGCTTTCTGTACCCGGTCATTGATACTGCACACAATGACCTGCAAAAATTATTATTAACAAAACTCTATTCACAACACAATATTTCTGTTTTCTGTAAACCCAATTATTTCATATGATCCCTTCCTGATTACCTATTTTTTATCTAAAATTACCAGAATTATAAATAAAAATTCTTACAATCACCTCTATAAATAATGATTACTTCTTTATCATTGTAAGTTTTCTTTTCAATAATAAATGTTACGCAAGAAATTTCCAATCAATACAATATCACACCTGAAGAAATGGATGTAAAATGTTTTATTAGATGTTAATAACAATTTTAAAATCATTTCAAAGTAAAAAGGTAAGAAACATGATAAACATTACTTGTCATTACACAGAATGCATAGGATTTCCAAAATACTTGTCAAATAAGGTTAAAGACTAAACATAACTTCAAAATTCTGGAATCAGCTGACAAAGCCATACAAATCAGGTGCTGTTGTCAAAAATAAAAAGCATGTTTTACTATAAAAAGACTTAAAACTGTGGATTAGCAATGAACCAATTCAATGACTTATCTTCTTGAGTGAAACAAGCTTGAAAGTCTTATTAACTCAGAGTTGAAGAACAACAATAAGGCAGCTTGTTAATTTTACTTACAAGGAACAGTCCCCCCAAGTGAATTCTGAAACCTACACAAGAGAATAATACAATACTGTTTAAGTTCTGTAATTCATAGATACAAATTTAATCCAGTTTGTGGGTTGACATGCAACATTATAAAATTCAAAGGAATACAAGTCTCTTGTTAGGAAAATAAAATTTGGCAGTTTTACAGAACCATGTAATCCATGAAAATTAGACCCCCACTACCAACAGTTCTTTCACAACAGCCTGGTACATAGTTTTATGACAACAGGGAAACCATTACACTCTTGATAATAAGAATTGAACAAAACTTGATGCAATGTGCTGGAATTGCGCTAAGATGTAGATTTCTGCTAAATCTGGCAATAACAGTTGCTTTTTGTGTTGTAATTATCCAGTGGAACTGTTAAAGATTATAAGGGGAGACAGTTGACTTATAAAACAGTATAGATTGATTGTCCAGCCATTTGACAGAACTTATTAGATGTTTCAGTGATATACTATAAACAGTGTACTACCAATAGAGGTTCACCACACAAACTTGATGACCTTTTGCAAACTGCATTAATTTGCATACATGTGCATGTCAAAATTTTTTTGGTTTTACTTATCTACATGAGTTCTGAAAACCACATATTAGGTCAAACCAAGCTAATTGGTAGATTCTCATCCACCTATATTGAAAATAATAAGACATGTTGGATGATTTCATTAATAATATTTTATTGACTTCAGTTAAAAATAAAATAAAATCTCAATGATTTTGCAAAAAATTTTAAATTAAAATTGTTTTTTTTTCTACCAAAAAATTGTGGTGGTAGGAATGAGAATCTTCAAATAAGTTTGATAAGGCCTTTACCTAAGCACAATACAGTTTTCAAACTCAAGTTGGGAAACACAGTAAATAATGGATTACTTAGGTATATTTTTAAATTGAATCTTACTGATTATAAACTTGATAACACTTTTTTATCCTGACAATACATATGAAAGATAGAATGCCATCAATGGATGTAGAATTACCCAGTCAAACAAGTATATTATAATTTCCATTCATCAAACTTAGAGGCCATAGTATTTAGTAACCACAAAACATAATGAAAAATTCCTTCAATATATCTACACCAAATTCCTTTCAAGGATGCAATTTTAGAGAGCCTCTTGAGGGTTGCAAAGATCAAATTTTTGATATCTGATAAAAATGTTTACCCATACATGCATTTATTGCCAAAAATGCAGTTCTGACAAACAATACCAACCAAGTCAACATTTGGTATTCAGATGAAAAAGTCTTTAATACAGTTTTAAATGGACAGCCCCTGGATTTTAGACAACAGATTTGAATGTTTCCACTTTCAATTACTTTCCCACCCAGAACGAACCAAGCAATATAGTAAAAGTATGTAATAATTGAAAGCCTCTAACTGTGATTGTTGATTGAATCTAAATGAGGGTAAACCCATCCATCTACAACTTATAATACATCATTTCTATATCCTTAATCCCCAGGTACAATTTTAAACTTAAGACATTCCAATGGTACCTAAGTGAAGAGACTATAATCTATATTCTACTTGGAATAATGCCAAGTGATTTTCCAGACTGTCTGAAAAAAGGAAAACAATGGAGAGGGTGGCTATGAGGGTATATCAGTGTGTCTAGTTTTCAGCATGTGCAAGATAGGCAGCAATCTGTGTTAGTTGTTCAAAATGTGCAGAGTAGGCAGAAATCTGTGTCTGGTGTTCAACATGGGCAGAGTAGGCAGCAGTCTGTGTGTGGTATTCAACATGGGTAGAGTAGGCAGAAATCTGTGTCTGGTGTTCAACATGTACAGAGTAGGCAGAAATCTGTGTCTGGTGTTCAACATATGCAGAGTAGGCAGCAATCTTTGTCTGGTGTTCAACATGGGCTGAGTAGCCGGCAATAAGTGTCTGGCGTTTAAAATGTGCAAAGTAGGAAGAAATTTGTGTCTAGTATTCAACATGGGCAGAGTAGGCAGAAATCTGTGTCTGGTGTTCAATGTGATCAGAGTAGGCAGCAATCTCTCTGTGGTGTTCAACATATGCAGACTAACTGCAATCTGTCTGCTGTGTAGTTTCCGAAGTGGAAAAAGATAATACTGGACATCTGGTCTGATAATTCAGTATAATTAACTGCACTAAACAAAGCCTGACTGGACTTTATACATACACAATGTAAAATTTGAAAATTTTTACTGGACACAAAGTTTTATTGGACTGCACAGTTTTTACTGCTTTTTTTCTTTAGTCCAGTGAACTTAGGAATGACTGCAGCTGTGTGCTTCAACAATTATTATTTGAAAATGGAGGAACTGTTCTGCAAAATTTAAACAAATACCAACCAGACTTATAAT
This sequence comes from Geukensia granosissima, assembly GCA_032357055.1. NCBI lineage: Eukaryota > Metazoa > Mollusca > Bivalvia > Mytilida > Mytilidae > Geukensia > Geukensia granosissima. Next base: position 4,987 of record JAULBM010026145.1, read on the forward strand.
TTCTGCATGAACACTTTGCTTAAAACACAACAAGATTTATAATTCTTCAACTTACATCATTTGACTTGTTAAATATTTAATGTTTTTTTAACTGTCTGACTTTGAATGCAGACACTCTTCATCTTACAGTCAATTAAGGTAGTTAATTCTGGTATTTGAATGTTTTGTCTTATTTTCCTGACAAACTCAGGCTAAGTTTTAAGTCATCATTCAGACTTGTATGGTTCTTTTATGGTATCTGTCTGGACTTTGCCACCCATACATAATATGCTGTCAATATGGTCACTAAACACTGATACTCAGACAGTTTAACCTTATGAGCACAGAACATCAATCTTTATTTGTCACTTATTCCTTTCAAATGACTGTCTTATTTTTGTACTCGTCTCAAAAACAAATGAACCTTTTTCCAGCAATACATGAGTCATCACAGAATCCAGCATATATTGATGCTTTACAATCAAGGTTTCTACAGGGGGTTTGGTTCTAATAGTTAATATCTGCCAGTACTCTTATTTAGACACTTTATTACAATTGCTCTTGTTAAACATTAGAGGACACTGGTCTGTACTGTAGAACAAGGTACAGAGTTAATAAAACAGTTTCTGTTCTATGTCCTAGCTGTGAACATTCTCACATCAGACTATGTTTAATTGGTATAATACTTTATCTTCTAACAGTGTGAACTTATGCTTTTCCTACAACATATCTTAAATTTCTTTGCTTGTCTCAAAGTTAATCTTCTTGGTTGGTTCCAAGTGGGATCCGATGTTTTTGATGTAGTGAACTGTAAAACCCTGGGTTAGCTGCTGTGTTTTTTTACCACTACATTTCTCTGTGTGCTGATATAAGCCAATGCAGACAGAGAAGATGATAAAGATTTGATAATTTTTCTAACTTTAGATATTAAATCGAAATAACAGCTAATAGGAGATCATTATAAAGATGTAATTTGTGATAGCTTGATAATGACCTTGATTAGCTGACTACTCTCCAGGTATGCAGCTGACAGATTTTTTGTGAATGGTATCAGAAGCCATATTTTATCCACATCAATCAAATTTAAAAAACGATCAGCACAAGTTTTTTTCTATCGTTGCATCAAATAAAAATGCAATATTTCAAGTCTTTATCTATTGCAAGTTGCAACCAAACACCAAAAATACAAAAAAAGAGAAATTTTTAAAAGTGTTACTTAACAAATAAATCAAATACAACTTAAAACCTATGAAAAAATGTGTATCAAAGCAATTTTGTCAGCTTTTTTTCTTCAAGCATAAAATTGAATGGAAGTGAGATAGCCATGCCTAGCATTTTGGTTCTAAAGAATAGAGAAAGCACCTGTCTCCAGTTCAGGAGATTTGCATTTGTTAGCTTTCTCTTTTGCATACTTTTATCTTCTTGTTTGCACACTTTTTTGTTTCCTATTGTGCACTGTATTTTGCCTTAATACCATTAGCTTATCTTACAGGAAATATCTTAACATGTGAAGCTAAAAGACCAAATTTTCTTGCCTTCTGCTTACAATGGTGATGTTGAATGTCACTCAGAATATTTTGAAAATTAAAAGGCCAATAACAATCTTTTATCAGAGTTGTAAAGGCTTGAAGTGAAGTTTTTATTCTTAAGAGAAAAGTGCAAATGAAACTTACTAATTTTTCCTTTTTATAGGGATGAAAGATAATACTAAAATGGTTTAACCCATTTAAAACACATGTTTTCCTTGGAAAAAAACTTAATTTCCCCTTATGAAAATCTATAACAAGCAACAAAAATATAAATGTCCTAAAAATACAAGATTAAACTGCACAGGTTCAATATGCACAATGAACTCAGCACCTCCACCATTGGGGGTTGTCCTGATGTCAGGAGGAAACATTCTAACAACAATAAAACTCCACACTACGTACACATTAAAGGAATTACCAAGATCTCAGTTTCACAATTCATATGTATCAAGTAACAAAAGATTTCAAATGTTCAAATTTTTAAACTTAAACTATTAAATTTCACATTTCAATTTTTCTTGTGACTTCAAAGCTACATTATACGGTATAAGAATGTTAATGCTGTGTTTGTATTACATTCTATTGTAGTAAGGTTTAGACCCTACACGAAAAAACATCTACAATATTGTATGACTTTAATGTTAGGAATCTATCATGTACATTTGATACTTTTCTGAGAGACTATTTGGCACCCTTGAAACAAACCATAGATCCAACGACCTGCTGGTCAAATTGAAACTAAATATTCAATAAGAAATAATTCATTTAATGAGTAGAAGAAAGAAATATATGCCAATTGTGTTATTGGATATTTTTCGCTGCTTTATTCAACATTGTATAAAAGTGTGTTGCTACAATTTTTTTTTAATGCATAGAGTCAATTTGACCACTGTCCCTTGCATTCAAATCAAGAATACAACTTGCAGGTCAAATTTTATTCACCTTATATGGTTGGAAACATAATTCAATGTGCACTTACATGAATTCCTCAAGAGTTTTCACACAGGTAACAGCATCCATATTCTTGTTAGATGCTTGCCCTCTAAGACAATATGTATACCAGGCTATCTTTGTCTTAAGGGGTACCCAACACCTAAGGGAAATAACTCTGTAAAATCATCTTAACGTTTTAATCAAGTGTCGTTTTCTATAAAAATTAATGCATCTCAGTGATCAAAATTTTTGATGCTGAAATTACTTATGTGTGGTTCAAATATCTTGAAATTTTCATGTTTTCCTTCTTCCATCAAAGTCAATGTCTAAACAAAATATGAAGAAAATGAAACAAGTGGAATTTGTTTCTGTGATGGTGTTGGGTACCCCCTTAAAGTGAATGTTTCATTAGTAGTTTCTCTGACATAACCACACCCTTTACAGCGATCAGCAGTAAGTGGTGCTAATCTGCTCTGTGGTAAGCTGATCCTATTGTTATCCCAATACACAATGATCAGATCAGAAAACCTTATCTTGCTGCTTAGTCCACTATTATGTTTTGTGTATTGGGATAATAATAGGAACAGCTAACAACAGATCAGACAGCACTGCTTCAAGCTGATACCTGTAGAGGGTGTGATAACTAAATTTTGGACACACACAAGTATAGGTAAACTGAGTTTACAGTATCACTGGTCCTTACCCCTTTGTATGCCCAATAAAAGGGAGGTAAGCTGAAAATCAGTATAGGACAACTGCTAATATGAATCCAGATGTTAAGAAAGGAAATATGAATGGGAAATATGGCTGATCACCAGAGTCTTATCAAAAATTGCACTGAGATTAGCCAAATGTACAAGAGGTCAGTATTTAAACAATGACAGAAGGAAACATCTGATGGAAACAGAATAAGTAAAATTTCTTCAAATATTGAATCATGACTATAAATAGAGTAAATTTTACCTGTCCATCAAGGTACTTTGACATAGATCTTAACTTTATCACTTGATATACCAATAAACTTTACATAACTTAATTCTATACTATCATGACTATAGAAAAACATTTAAGGTATGCCATTTATACAGTCTCGAATAAATGATATCCATTAAACTTAAAACCTCATTAAAGAAATTATATTAAAATTACTTAAGATGACCTGAAATTCAACAAATGGACATACAATAATAAACAACTTTCATCAAGTTTATTTTTAGCATTCATACCTGGCAAAATTACCTGAATTTATTTTTATACTCTGAAAAAAAAAAACAAAGGTGTAAAGAATCTCATTAGGATGTTGTTTCATTTTATGCTGTGGGGGAAAATCCTCCCTTAAAAAGAAAAGGAAAAATTCAAATCTTTTTTATAATCTCAGTACAGTAATGATCACACCTGATAAAGGTAGGCACAAGTTCTTTTTTTCTAGTTGATAAGTATTATTGAGTGCAATAACATTTCTACACTATCCCATTTTGTTACACTTATTCTGTTTTTGGATTAATCTACATAAAACTTTTACTGGAAGTGTTTTTATAAGTTGTCTTTTCTGTTCTTGGTGTATGAGGCAATCTTTACCAGTGACTGCCATATCTTGACCCAACAACACTGCAGTCATTCAAACTCTCTTCTGCAGAATTTATTGATAATGTTCTGTACTATAACCTCATTTTTTCTTGTGTTCTGATGACCTGTTCCAAACAAAAATTAAAAGATAACGGATAATTGTCATAAAGACTGAGCTCCAATCACAAGAAATACACAGGGAATGTACAAATCTACATGACATGGTTGCTCTGTTTGTTTCATTCCGTCATCAAATTGTGTTACTCTGTGTTTTATTTGCTCATACTTTGTTTTCTCATTTTTTTTAACTCTTCATGATTTTCACTCAGTTTGTATTCATGCTGTTCTGTCTTTGATGTGTTTCTGCCTAGGGTCTGGTAATGGAACCTTCATCACATACTTAATATTGTTTTCAACTAAGTGTGTCTCTTTCCATTTTATTCCAAATCTTGGGCTTACATAATGCCTTTCATTTTTTAAATAAGTACATGATTTTTTTCCATCTAACCAGAACCTGTGATGAGTACATTGTATTTAATGCTGACCTGCATGTTGGCAGTTGCACACTATTCTATTCTTTTTTTCAAATTTTGTTATTTTTCATAGTGAGAAATTACTTAAATATAATGATACACAGTAGTATCTGTCTGATGCCATGACAATTTTCATAAAATTTGATGTCTTCAGTTAAGAGAGGTAGAAATTCAAAAACAAGTCTTAAGCCTTTGTCAGACAATAGTGTCCCATTAACACTTGTGTACAGGGTTTGGTAAAGAAAGGTTTCATTGTGTTCTTATTTCTAACCGTGCCTATTATATTCCATCCTATTTTGTATGTGGCTTCTAGAATTTTTAAAATTAATGCCATTCAATCCTGTTAGGTGCCAAAACACTGTCTTCAAGTAGCTCTGTTTTCTGTCTACAAATATTATACTGGTGTTGTTTCTGTTTTACCGCAATCTGGATCAAACTTTCTATATCAATACAAAACTTTGAACTCTTCCATTCCATTAAAGACTGGCATATTTTGTTAATGCAAGATTCCTGTTACCGGGATAAAGGCTCATGGGTATTTACATGATCTAACTTTTTTAGTCCAATTGTTTCCAAGTTTCACCATTTCAACTCAAGTTTTATTGTGTAAAACACTTCATCCACCATGTTGGTCAACTCAAGCAAACAACATCCATTATTTGACAGAGCTGACCAAGCAAGAATGATGAATGCAGTCTAAACCTATCTTTAGGGACTTCATTCCCTACAGGAAACATAATGTGCCCATGGGACACAAATGCCCCTGCTCCAGCAAACTGGTAGTAGACACATGATGGACCTTTAAAGGGGCGACATGGTACAACTCACCCTGATAATGATCAAATCAATCAAATGTACACAAGCCAAGAAAACTTGGAAGAAAAATTGACAGATGTATGGGAGAAAAACTTAATGCCCTCCTCAACTAAAGGTGGGGGCATAAAAGTAAAGTAACATTTAATTGTTTGGTTCAATGGTATATGTTACTGTTTAATACAAAGGTTATAATCAATCTTGCTGCTGGAAGCTGCCTGTGTTCACATATGAACTTTACACAATTTTGATGTCGTCTTAATGACATGCTTGACAGATTCAAACTTTAAACTACATAATCCAATTAACTTGGCAAAAAATTGAGAAATTCAGAAAATAACTTTACATTAAACTAATGAGGCCTTAAAAGGTATGATATATAAATAAAGATCAAAGGAATACTTTACCTGTTAGCGTGTACCTTGTACAGGTGTATGACATAACTAAGGATATTTTAATTGGGAAAAATTACCACCCTTAATTATCTAAAACCACAAATCTATTGGGTTAGTCAACAAAGTATCATTTAGGAATTTTAATGGGTGCTATCTTTAGGTTTATGAAAAAAGTAATTAAATCAGTAGGCTGTGTGCCCACAGAATCTGTATACAGGTACAATGTAAATGATAAATCAAAATTCACATACTACTGGAAGTATATTCATAGATTTAGCACCTTATTTCTTTCTATAATCGGGTACATACACACTACAAAAAAAATAAATGTGAAATTTCCATAGGGTCGAATGTTAAATTAAGTTTCGTCACACGGCCATTTTGAATTTCGGATCGGCAAATGATTCACAAGTTGAGTACAGGACCATCTAACAATCATTTCTGCAAAGTAACAATCCAATCCACTTT
>JAULBM010026156.1:0-21101 GCA_032357055.1 Geukensia granosissima
TTGCAGGTACAAAATTTATCCCTAACACTGTTAGGTTAATTTTCAGACGTTTATATATATATATATATATATATATAAATTTATTACATCCCGTAGGTCTGAATCTGAATTTATGTACAGTGCACAAGATTTTTCCATGATCTTGAGTGATTCTTCATGAATGGTCAGGCTTTGAGGTAGTGGCTTAAATTGGTTTTGACTAATCACGCACTAATTCTCCCGTTATTGCTAATCAGAATTTCCGGCTACCCTCGCATAAGTCATAGCATAAAAGATCATAAGGTAGTTCTTTTTACCAAGACTTTGCCATAGCAGCAACACATTTGATTTATCCACCCTATTATTTATTCCACATCCAAATCTCAAAGAAAAACTAAGAGCCCAAGTTCACCTCTGTTTTGTTTAAAAAAAGATGGCAAACGCAGATACAAATATTTGATTCTAGGGAGGAACAAACTTATTTTGTTATTAGCCACTCTGTTTCTGACAAAAAGTACTCTGAAAATGACATTTGCGGTTATAATTGATATAATTTGTATTTATTTTCAATTTGAAATTATACCCAGAAACTTTACTTTTTGATCTTCGCCAAAGCTTTTTTATAAAGATATGAGATGTTGTAGGATTGTCCATGAGACAGCCATTAACCACATAACATACAGAATTAAACTTCTACAGGTCCTATTACGGACTTCAAGAATGACTCGGGATCCATTCAATAATAAAAGCTGTTAAAGGCCTCTAAAATACAAAATGTCAAACTATTGAATTCATGCAAAAAAATCACAAGATATTGAAAACGAAATAAGCAAATTTTAAACCTTTTCATATACACAAAAAACTATCATTCGTATTAAAATGTGCAAAAGAAGAAGTGAAGATATTTCTGATTTGAGTTCATGATATTTCTGATTTGAGTTCATGATATTTCTGATTTGAGTTCATGATATTTCTGATTTGAGTTCATGTTACAAATGTAAAATGTATAAGGTAAAAAAAAACGTTGCAGTCAACTAAATTCAGTGATTTTCATGTCACAACTTCAAAATTGTTAAAATTTCAACAAGTTTATAAAATAATTCAAGCGAGAGATACAATCAAAATGTCGAGCCTAGTGTTTAATACCACGCGACGGACCCAAAGTGCATATTAGTACATAATCAAGAAAACCGCGAAACAAAGAAAAAGGGGAAAAACAAAGCCGTTGACTCCACTACGAAATATGAGTAGAATCAGGTGATGTGGAAAAGGCTACCTCTGTCCCACGCGCAACACAGGTCGTGAAATCTTTCAAGCGGCTTACACAAATTCTGAATCAACATAAGTAGAGAATATCAAGCAGTTCAGTACGACCAAATATGTAGTTCAGGATAAACTCGGGTCGTGATGATAAAAAGCACATGCTGTACCAACTCGTTTATTTAAACAAGTTGTGTCACTTATCAAGACAAATCATAATAATGGGAAAACATTGGAAAATTTTCATAAGGTCTGCACTATATGTCAAATTTCAAAATATATATATATATTTTTAACATTATTTATTTATTGTGGACGCGGTACGATTTGCACATTGACCATCAAAGTCAAAAGAACTCTATTTTACTATTTCAAAGAGAAGGTTTTTTTTTCAAAAACTAATACAAATAAAAAAACAATATAATTTCTGCAATATCAAATAGTGTCTATGAATTGTCAGATTGTATGATTTGCATCAGAGCTTCTGGTGGCTTTTAGCGCACCTTGGATTCCCAGGTCGATGTATAAATACAATTTGCCGGAAAATTCCAGAAACATACCATATAATTAAAATTGCTATGGTTCAAATTCCTTTTCACAAAGTTTAACCCAAATGACTGATCACCTTTCTCATATCATATTTCAGATGCGCTGTAATTGTTACAGATGCCATTTTGACTCCTTTAATTGATTATATATGGGATGATAAAAAGCCAGCTTATCTCCATAATAAATATATCTGCAATCTTTTAAAATACGCCATAAATTTGAAAAGTCTTATGTCTTTGAACAATTGTAGCTCTAATGGTGATCTCTACTAATTATACATTAATAAACTAAGATTTACGACCACAAGGAGGATTTCATCTCTCCTATTGGTAACGTCCAGTTCTTGAGTGGCCTACTTATGGAGTTCCAGTCTCGATGTTGATCCAAAACGAATATGACTGTTCCAATCATCAAAATGTTGCTATAAAATAGTCATGGACATTGCAAATTGTATTTTAGCAAGGATGAATCCATTCAAGGCTGAAATCATGGATAGCAAGATTCCAGTCGAACCTGAATACGGAATGTATATTTCTCAGTTGATACGCTACTCCAAGACATTTCCTTCCTATGAGGATTTTATTGAAAGAGGGTTGCTGCTGACAAGAAAGCTACTGAACCTGAAATTACCAATATTGAATAAATATGAAGAATTTTTAATTGCTATATGTACATTTCAAGGAGTATTCTCTAATCATTATTCGTTCAGCATTTTTTCAATAGAAAAAATCGATTGTCTTATTTTATAAAAAATCTCACATTTTGTATTTTAGGACCCTTTAATGCTTCCGTTATAGTATGGACATTATTGACGACCGTAATGGGACATTAAGTTTCGACTGTCATATGATGAATAATTGTCCACATCTCCGATTTTTATATTTATTAGCACCAGCTCTGTATGCTGTATGTAAAACAATAGGTGCCATTAGTGGACCAGGAGTTACTTTCCCTTCTGGAACATCTAAACTCATCCTAGTTCTTTATGGTTCATGTCGCTATAGCTTTATTGTAGTGTTGTGCGTATTATGCTTGTGATTCGTTTCTTTTTTCTGGTAAATTTTGCTTTTTTTGCAAACTTCATGTCCATTTCGTATCTAATTACAGGTTCTCTCAAGGCCTACAAAATAAACATGTACCCACACACTCTCAGGCATGCCTGCCCCAAAAATAAAATGTGAGGATATTCAAATGTAGACATCGAGACAGTTTACATCTTTCCACCATTAGTATTTTTATATTTTATTCAGTATCAAGTTACTTGATCTGATCAGCATTACCACGAAATAACTGTAAAACGAGCCGGACGGATTTCCACCTGCACGTTATTCCCTCTTTTCCAATATTTGGTCCAAAGCATACCTGATCATATTTACGTCCACTGAGTGTATCGTTTGTAATAACATTTGTCATCCGGAAATGTAACCGTTTCCTAGTTTTGTTGATGAAAACAGATTGTTATATAGTCTACCATTAAATACGGTAGATTTTTACGATTATTTGTTCTGTAAAATTCAAGACGGGGACATTTAAAAAGTCACCCCTTCAAAAATTGTTTGTGTCTTATATAGTCAATGACTGATTTATTCCTTTGTGGAATCCATCAATATACCTTTATGAGACTCATAAAAGATATTTTAAATTGAAAACTCTTTCATATATAGTAGATGTATTGTACTTACAGCTCCTTTTTAAAGACAAACTACCGTCTGTAATATTGTAATACTTTATTTATGAAATTGTGTACTTCTGTGGCTATATCCCTTACATGCGTGTAAAATGGTACCATTATATTTTAAGGGTAGCTTAGCGCACAAGGCTTTGTTTATGAAATGCGGTGCAGTATTGTGCTAAAAAGAACTGACCATTGGTGTTACTCGCTTGGTAATTTAAAATAATATAAGACAAAAGCGTATTTTTTTTTACAATGATACTAAATATGGCGCTGTAAAAGACCTTTTAAATATACATATAACAAGATTTATCTGGTCAGCGAATCACTCCAACTTGTGAATTAGTAAAAGAAAATAATAAAAATGGTGATTGTCAATATGTTATTCTGTACATAAATGTAGAAAACATTATTTTAAACCAGAGAATTACGGGTATTGTGATTTAATATGACTGAAATTTGAAGACAATGTTCTGATGTCAAAATACATATCACGTCATGTTAGGAATGACCTAATAAGAAAAAAGCGATGAATATTATTTGTAAAGGAAATATGAGTTACCCAATCAAATTAATTTTGGCAAACGATCTTTGCTTGGCAAACTAACATTAGTACACGTAACTATAAGTCAATATGTGATCCCAAATCAGTACTTGTGTTTAACGGTTATCATATGATTATGAATTAAATAATAACAGCTTAAAAAATATAAAATATTTAATAAATATGAAGTTCATTAAATGAATATTAGTATTTTGTGATAAATTTATTACTACCACTGAGTGTAGGTTACTGCTGTTAGTCCCCAAGGAAATTGCAGCTCATTGGCCAGAATTTTTATCCTTGAATGTTTCATTACATAAATGCCTCGAATGTATCATAATTAATTTCTAAGGCTCCTTCCTCTGATGCATAGTATGGACGCCTGGTTTTTCCCTTGTTTTTGTTCTAATGTTTGTGCTATATTGTCATTGTATGTTAACTGGATTTTATACTTTTTGACTTCGAAAATTGCTAACAAGTTTGACAATCAGCGAAAGGACAATTATGATACATGTATTGAAACAACAAGCCATCAAATTAAATGTAATGGTATTCAAATATAACAGCTATCGGCCAAGTAATTAAACATTGCAAAACAAATCAAGTAACACCTAAATATAAAAAAGACATCCACTGGATTAAAGGTTCCTGGATTGGCACAGGAACAAATAGAATGTGGTGGTGTTAAACAAGTTTGTGAGTATCCCCCTAAGCTGGGACAGTGGTGTGACAATAAGACATCAAAACCAATCTTAAAAAAGCAATTGTATCAAATTCAATTTTCGAAGTCGATATATAGCATAAAGACAATAACAAATAAAACAGGACACAACAGGAGTTACCGACCTCGAAAAAGTACTCGCTGTGTCTGGCAGTTGTTCGGAATCCAAACACAGATGAACAAAAACCTGGTTCTCTAATCATAAATCATTAAAAACACGTTTGCCTGGATATAGTGTAAATGATCATCAAAAGCCAAAGAAAAAAAGATGTTTTGCGAGTTTCAAAATTAAAAAAATGACCGACACCATGGAGCCATTTAACCTTCAGCTGTGCAATCTGTATATGAATAATGAAGAATTGCAAGAAAACACAGAAATCATCGATAAAATTTCTAAAGTTCTCTTTGAGTTTCTAGTGTACTTTTTTGCAGCAAAATAGGTTGATACGACCCACAATGTACTGTTTAAAGTCAGCATTGAAAAATCCGTAAATCAAAGGATTTACAAAACTGCTGATTAGCCAAGAACGGAGAAAAATTTTGTACATAACTAACCCTCTTTTAGACAGTAAATCATTTTCATAACTAGGCGCTAATGTTCTCCAAGTCATTAGGCATAAGTAAGGAAGAAAGCTCACAATAAAAGCTATGCTAATCAATAACATAAGAATGGTGTACTTTTTCAAGTGTATATACTCCTCATGCCTTTTCTTTCTCCTCTTTAGAATGATTGAATTTTTCTTTCCCCGTTTTTCTGCATTAATGTTGCCACTCGAAGCTTCCGTTTCCGAATCTTTATTATTAATAAGTGAATGATCCGATAGTTTAAACCTATCTGCCTCACTGTTAAATGTTTTTGGTTTCCTATTAGTGGTTATTGACACTAAATATTTGTTAACTTCTGGAAAATGTACATTGCTGGCACCATTGCTTTCACCCCCACTGCAAACTATATCACTTTGTACATCTACTTCATGTTTCATACATTTAGTATCCTTAGTTATTGAACTATTTGGTAACGTCGTCTTAAGGGGATTCACAACATAATCTTGCAGTTTGAAATGTGAATCTACTTCACTTGAGCTGGTAGGAGGAGAGTAAATACTATTTGAAAATTGTTTTGTTGTTTTCGTCGTTGCAGAAAATCGAAATTTTCTCAGTCGGCACAATTTTCTCCCAATCTTTATGTATAAAACCACTAGTGTTGTTATGCATCCAATGAAAATGAGAAAACAAATTCCGTTGTAAAGGGTTATATATAATTTATATTTCTTTTCCCGTATCGTAGTACAGTCATATCCAACTAGTTCGGGTATTGATGAAATATTGACGGAATGAACATCATAAATAACGAATCCCGGCCATGATACACATAATGACGCGAAACATGTTATACCAGTAATCACCTTCGCCATTTTTAATGTAATTTGACGTTTAAATGGCCGACAAACTTTTCGAAATCTGTCAACGGCAATTGCAATTAGAATCAATCCTGACGAAATACTGGCGAAGTAATTTACAAATCGTAAAAGTTTACAACCTATGGCGCTTGGAAATTTATAGTTATACCGTAAATCAACTATTTCCAATGGCATAGAAATACAACATATTATTAAATCAAATACTGCCATGGCCAAGATGAAATGGTAGGTCGGAGATGGTTCTGCCAAGCATCCATAATAATAAACGACCAAAACGTTACCGAATAGACCTATTATCATATATACTGCGATTAAAACCATGACGGGGAGGAATGTTGCAGCCATTTCGTCATTAATTCTATCAAGATCGGTGCTGTTATAAGCCATCATTATTATTCCACTCTCAGGCTCAGTTCAAACAATGTTTCTGCCAATGTGTTTTTCTAGAACTTGATTTTAGCATTAGCATTTAGCATTTTTTATAAAAAGATGTAATTATATAATCTGAATCAGTTCTCTCCTAAGCATCATGGTAATTCATTTTTAACTCTTCCGTTGAAAATTCCAGTCATTATTTAATATAGAAACATTTACATTACTGCACGGATAGATTGATGGTATTTCCCTCATCTTATGTAAGTGTTCAAAATAAGGAAGATCTACTGATTACATTTAACTAAACACTGTCCTTAACACTTATGTAAAGTATACTTGTAAATATATTTACGATCAATCAGGAAGTGGTGAAAATGTAAACATTGGGGAATCTGCGTCTTCCACTGAATATGTTAGGCTACACGTATCTATATTCATTGAAAAATTTAATGGATGATATAGTAGTTGTCCCTGCCGTCGGATTTGCCTTCCCATTTCGATTTTTTTGGATTTGAGTGCTTCTTTTGCTATGTTTGGAGTTTGGACTCCTACGTTTTGATTCTAATGCTACATGTACTGATGAGAGGTTACTCCTTGAAATGTACATATAGCATACAAATATTGTCCATATACATTCAATATTGGTAATTTTGTATTTTTAAAACTAATGGCATTTTTTGGTTGTCCAGCGGACATTTGTTATAGCATTGCATAGATACATAGTTGTCAAAATAACCTAGAGCAGGGATGGGACGGGACACAAAATGACTACCTTTTGACTACCAAGAGCAAGGCAAGAAACGGAACATTCTGCAGTGGCAAAAAACCTATACGTTTTTTTTTTAATTTACAAAAGGGAGATTATCTTGCACTTAGTGTGAAAATCTCCATTTACTCGTAAACGTTCTACAAATGTATCTCCTATAAGATAAATCGAGCAACCGATTTCTCAACCATTTGTCGCTCTCTCTTGGTATAGCCAAATATATCTATGAAATTTCTGTCTAATCCCGACACTTCACTTTTGGCACTTCTGTCAGAAAAACCGCACTAAAGGGCTTTTTTACCATACGATTATTCAAGTTAGTAAAAGTTCTATGAAGGTCTATTCAAAATGAGACTACCTCATGAAAAATCGCTCAAAACCGATTTCAACCACTACCCCAAAGCTTGGGAATTCACGTTGGAAATTTTTTGAGAAGCAATGGTCTGTATGATGAAGGGAAAAGAAGATTCGAAGATATCAAAGGGGCAGACAGAAATCGCTTAGTCAGAAGTCAGACAGGAACATGGCAAAAAAAATGAAGCGAAATACAAACACACAACACTACACTGAAAACTAAAGCTTGAGTAACAAGAACCCTAAAAAAACCAGGGTGAGTTCAGGTGCTCCGGCAGGAAAATCAACTTAATGTATAAAATCATAAAAAGAGTGTAAAATCAACTCACAAAAAATTCGTATCTCCATAAGTAATAAAAGCTTATATTAAAGACACAAAGCTGCAAATGATTGACATATTATTTATTACACAAGATTTAACTACATTGTATTTTGTGTATGGAAGACTGAGAGAAAGAAGGCAAAACTGTCTATCAGATGTGAAATGCAAAAAACAATTGTACTAAGAATCTATGAAAAACAAAGTAATATAGAAAGTGGTTTAAAATCCGCGCTAGAAGAAATCCTTCTTAAAACCTAAGTGATGGATTGCCTTTTACCTGGGTGTATTTTTATTATGGTTAATTACCCGACCGAGAGTTTATTTGAATTGAGACTACAAAAATATGGTATATAAATATATTTGTGGGTATATGTCGGTTTGTTATTTAGATATCAACTTGAGAAAGGTTTTATATTCATTAAAAGATATTGTAACAATTTTGTATTAGATTTGTAATTAATTGTTTAACAAATTTAATAGGGTTTGTCATATTGTTATGAAATTAATTTAATTATTATATGGTTGGTTAAGTTTGGCAAAATTTATTGAACGGAGTCGTTGTTATATATTGGTAAATTGTGAATTGTTTAGATTAAATGTGTGGTAATTTTTTTCTTATGCAAGTTTTAATTTTGATATAGATGTAACAAGCAATGCCGGAACATATACGGCAGAGACGTTTATGTCTGACGAAGGAAGTACTATACTCTCTGTTTCGTAGATTGGTCAGTTATGTCTTCGTTTGATATTGAGACCAAAGAAGACGAATTGGATCTTGCTTCTTTATTCAGGATACAAAAAATACACAAATGTCCAGAAAGATATAACGCGGGTTGCCATGAATTGCTTGATCTATAACGCGGGTTCATCCAGCTGCTCCACCAAGCCTCTTTCAAAATGTCTTACAACTATACTATTGACAGTCAAAGAAGGCTTTCAAACAACTGTCACAAAGCGTTCTCCAAAAGCGGTGTAAATCAAATGTGGATGTCAAAAAATTCGAAAGATCTGTTTCAATTCCTCAAATTTAACAAGTATCCTAATGTTTGACGATTCCGCATTCACAACTTAACAACCGTCTTAATAAATAGATGCATCCGTGTTTTGTTAACCAAAATGGAAATCATAGATGTAAATGTTGCGTTTTAGATTAAAATTTATATTACTTTGTTGGAGAACATGCCGCTTGTTCTAATGAATAGAGTGAAAGTGATATTCTCGAAATGTTGGATTTTCTTATTGACAACATTGTTGTAGAATTTAATGGGCGAGTTTTTCAACAGACCGTTGGCATTTCAATGGACACAAATTGTGCGTCCCTGTTACCCGACCTGTTCTTATACTCGTAAGAAGCAGAATTCATTCAGGGACTCCTGCGAAATTACAAAAAAGAAATTGGCCAGATAGATCGTTTTATTTAACTTTTCGCTATATCAATGATGTTTTGTCTTTGAATAATCCTACGATCAGCGAGCATCTCACCAACATGTTTCATAACATACAAAAATTAATATGAAACCACAGACTCAACAAAACCTGCTTTATACCTAAATTTATTCCTTGAAATTGACCAAGAGAGAAAACTTGTTTCTAAAATTTACTACAAACAATCCGGATTGACTTCAACATTTCTATTACATGTATAAACTTGTGTGGCAATTGCCTACCGGTTTTATGTTTTGTCGATTCGGTACTGTCGTGCCTGTTTCATGTATCAGGATTTTCTGAAGAGAACATAAATTACTACAACAAGGGTACATCCATTCAAGGTTGAACCCCCCCCCTAAAATTTTATGGTTGCCATGAATTGCTTGATCCATAAAGTATAAGTCTATCTCAACTTGTTACGGATGTGTTGCCGGTAATTCAACAATAAATTGACAGCTTCTCGAAATGACGTTAACCCTGATTAGAGTATAATGATTCCACGACGGGTGTTGCGCGAAAGACAGGGGATGCTTAGCCTTCCGGAGCACCTGGTCCCACTCCTGTTTTGTTAAGGACTTCGTGGATTCTAGGCATTTGTTGCTTTTGTTTTAGATTTAACTTTTAGTTTGTTTCAAACTTGTCTCGTCTCTCTGAACTATGCACTTTTGATCTGTCACTTGGGTATTTTAGACTGGATTTGCAAATTTGTGTATCAAATCACTCTGCCCTTGAACCGCATATTAACATGTAGCATATAATATTTATTCAATATTAATAAACTTGATCCCCGAGCGCTGTTGAGAGATTTATGTAGTGTGAATTTAACCATATATTTCACAGACATGTTAAAATATAATTTAAATTTCAAACTCCTGAGATAAAATATCAGAGACGGCTAAATTCCTTGTATTGAACAAAGCTGGTGTCCTGCCCGCTGGATATGAGTACTTCATATTAAAAGATTTTATCTCGGCTTTCTATGTTATGGTTCTTATGATAAGGTGCCAGTTTACTCATTGAAATCCGTGCATTGCATAAATAATTCAAATATTTATTCCACATTGAAAAACGGGTATTTTGAAACCACTATAGGTCGATGCATCTGTTGATTAACCAATGTTTTTCTAGGGTATTCACTAGCCGAGTTGTCAGATTTATCTACCAAGAATTTTACCACCTCTTTTTTTACAGAAATATCTATGGATAATAAATTCCAAACACCTGAAATAACGTAAATGGCTTTATTTTTGTAGTGAAGCTGGTAGGTCTACTTGCCACTGAAATTTGCTGCTGGTTTCGGTTTGCTTGAATACGAGTACTTCAATTTATAATGTTTGGATTTCAGCTTTCCTAAGGTTTGGTTTTAATCCTACTGATATAATTCTATAATAAGCATATGGGATATAAAATTCACTATAATTTTGTAACTTGTAATTTAAATATACACCCATCCGCAATAAAGACAAATAATTAAATGAATATAAAACCGTAGGGTATGCTCAAGATTGTGTTGATTATATATCTATATTTTCTATCTAAATCGCGGTATAAGATGATTATTTTTTTTGTGTATCATTTGTTTTGGAATAAGTAAAAACAATTATATTAAAACAAAAAAGGGAAATGTCTGGTTAGGAATCAAAATTATTTTCATGTTTGGTGAAATAAGTGTAAATAAATGAAAATTATGATAAATCGCGGTATATTTATGCATATACTCTTGGACAAAAGAAACTTCGCATTCATTTCGATGGAATAAATTTACCTACACCCAGAAATGAAAATTTCAAGCAAATTTTTAATTTATATACTGATAACAATTGAACCAACCACAATTAAATTCTTTGATTCCCATAATGTATTCAAAACATGAAAGTCTTTGAAAAAATTCAAAACTGTTATTCACAAAATGGAGATTTAGACTTGACGCCTATTTAAAAAATCGACGATACCTGTAATAACTGAAACCGATTTCATGGGAAGGTTATTTTTTTGGTAAAAATGAACCTTTTAAAAATCCAGAATTAGTGTTTTGAATATTTCGCGATTTATGAATAAGATTGTTGAATATTCCTGATCATTGTGTGAAAATTTCAGGACAATCTGATAAGAAATGACAGATCAATGACCAAATAAAGTTTGAGCACGGCTTTATTACATATTGGTGCGACGTTTCTTTTGAGTAAGAGTATATATAAAGAATTTGCAACAGATGGTATACTCTTAATAGTAGGCACCTAAACTTTATATTAATAAATACCACAAACGATGTTTAATTAGTTTTACCAAGCTATCAAGAATTAATTTCAGCTTTTATATCCTAGGATTTAGAATCGATCTCACTGGCTTACATTACAAAATTTACACATTTGTGCATATCAAATTGCATTTACAACACTATATTAAAACAAATGTCACGTAGCAAATGTTTCCTTTGTATATAAATATAGTTCAAACTGCATAATGTTTCTGACAACCAGTGGGTCATAATGCATTCCAGTCGTTTTGCACTATCACTGTCAGTATTGTTGGGTGTGGTTGGATATGCATTTGGTCAAAACATAATCTATGATATAAAAACTCAGGTAAATTTTTAAAGTTAAATTTCTTTATATTTGGCAAGGTGTATTTACATTTTGACAATAGTAATTGAAATTTGCGTGTATTTACCAGTATTATATCAGAGGATTGCCCCATGATAAATATATATAGCAGTTTTCAAGACTAGCCTGGTTACAATTTTTAGCATATAATTCTAAACATAGCCAGGGAATGTGTAATATAAAATCTTATTCATTCTTAGATTATTCAACAATACAAAAGTAATTTAATCTTAATGATTCTCTTTAATAAATCTGCTATTTCCAGCCAAGATATATTTCATGAAAATAATATTTCATTTCGTCTCTGTCAGTCTTTAAATTGTGCTGGAGTAGGGAAATATCTCTTACAAAATCTTGATTAAAATTCCAGGACGAGTTTTTTGTATTCCTGTTAGCTGCAAATTGTTTGTGTCAGTCCGCAAAACGTTGTTAAAAACATTGTTAATAATGAAACTGGGAAGCTAAAATAATATTTCTTTGAAAGGTTCGAGATATATGACAATTTTAAACGTCAAAGGAAAATCGTTAATCTTACAGGGAAAAATGAAGGAGTAAAAAGGGAATTCACAATATTATGAATTTGATACGAGTTTTTGAAATTAATAGCATGTTGTTAATCTTGATGAACTTCGATGAATAGTTATAAAATTAATGCCCATACCAGTTGAGGTGTGTCAAAATTATGTTTTGTCAATTTTGGTGTAAACAATAGTTTTCGAATCTCATAAACAAATTTGAAAAAATTAGATTATTACATGTATTCCATAAATCTGTTGAGGTTTGTTGCTTTTTCAATTGGATATCGTAAGTTTTAAGAGAAAAAAACGAGTATATATAATGCGTCGGGTTAACAGGAGAAAATATTACAAGTATTATGCTACAGTACGATTATCACTTTCCAATATTCGTCAGTCGTATTTCTATAATAAAACGCTTAATTGCAGGATAAATTTAATGACTGGGTGAAACTGATTTGCTGTTTTATCATGAAAACCAGTAATCCATTAATTGGAAATCAACACTACAATGAATTCACAACTTGTCTTCTTGTGGGGTATTAAAACGTTTGGCTCTAATGACTTCCAGGACAAGAAGGTGTTGTAGAGAAAAGGATATCATTCTGCGGCTGGACCATTTCCTGTTGGCTCTATTTCGTAAATATAGTAACAAAGTGATATTGTGTACATTGTCAATTTTATTTTCTTTACAGCAAGGGGCTCATTGAGGGAGAGAAGCCGTTTAATTATTGTGTTAATTTAATAATTTTGTAGTAATCTAAATATATTTATAGCAATACTAGATTAATTTCTGAAAATATCAACATTTTTGTATTCGGCACGAAATTGTTGAAGGGCTCGGTAAACCTCGATCGCTTTTCCCCAGTTTCTAAGCCTCATACTCAAAAGTTGATATTTTTCAGACATTGACCGAATATTGTATATTTATTTCTCAAAATAACACGGAAAAATGTTTAGAAATATGAAGCCCAATATCAATTTGATTAAAATTAACAAAGGACTTACACTTTATCACTTTCTAGAGAAAATCCAGCCAACGTTTGGTTCGATTTAGCCAAGCAACTAATAAGAAAATGGAAATCAAAATTTAAGACTAGGAAATGTTTTTACTATAAATAGAAATACATACAGGTTATATATTGATTGGTTGATTTAGGAGTTAAAAGTATTGTTTTTGAAGATTTGACGGCTTCAATTGACGATTTGATGGTCGGAAATTGAGTTAACTAACGACGCGCTGGGAAATCTACAAATACAATACTGTTAACTCTTAAATCAACCATGATTAAAGCAATAACATTTTATAGCATATTGAAATTAACTTGCCAATAAATTTGTTAGTCTGTATAATTTGACTCATATATGACCACAATTTCTGACTTGAGACAAGCACATGAGACATGTGATGGGGTTAAACTAGTTTAATGCGATCCCAACCATCCCCTGACGAGTGAGCAAAGTCAAATATATAAGAAAACAAAAGCAGTAACAGATAAACTGTAAAAATCAAACAGAAATTCACCCAATTGGACAAGCGAGTTCCTGAATCAAACAAATATAGTAAACAAAAAATACTTGCAAAAATAAGAGACCTTTCTAATGAACTTTCGCATTTATTTCTAAATAATTGTTTGATGTTTTATTTAAGAATCACACTTTTTATTTGTTTCAGGCAATATGTAAAGAAGTGACACGCGGACCTACCCGTGACTGTCGTTGGGTAGCTGGTCTAAACATGGCCGATCTAGTCATAGAAGGTGGGCGTATTGCAGCTTATAAGATTCAATGGTTTTCTGGAAAATGGTCAGGATGGTATGTTCCCGGTCTCAACGATCTAAGCGAGACGTACAACTCTTTCACCCGGACATGCGCACTTCCGTATCGAAAGAACTCAATGCGAAGAAGATGGGCCGTCTTTTATGATCACACGCATACATTTATTTTATGTACACCAAAGTGAACAGGACAAACTTTCAGAACCTTGCAACTTATGCACACTTTGAAACGGAAACGGTTAAAAGCAATTTCATCGATTGAAAAGTATTTGGAAAATTCTATATACATGTAACAGAAATAAAATGTAAGGTTTTCATGTGCTTTTTCATTAATGTTAATTGATTGATTAAATATTGTCCAACTCTAGTGTATAATACTTTATTCATTTCATGACTTGAGAATATGTATGTAGAATGTAGTAAGAAAACTTCAATTTGTCCTTGACCGACAAACTAAGAAGGGTTATTAACTTTCCAGCTCAAGAAGTTAGTTCAGTCAGCTAACAGCCTACCGGGACACTCAATTCGGACTCCGGGTTGACCATTTCTTAACCTTTTCTATAAAAGCAAAAGGCAATTCTGGTGTCTTTGGTTTGACATGAACAGGAATTGAAACTACGACTTCCATTACTCGAGGCGAGGACCCTGCTATTGGACTAAGGCGATTTTTGCTATTGCGGAAAGGGTTTCGCCTAAAGTATATCTTCCAACGGTAAGGTAAATATGTTTACAAAATTTCCGATAAAGGATGTAGAAATTTGTCGGCACAGTCATACAGATTCTCATATATCCCAAACTTCGTTCGCGGGGGTATACAAGCTAAGCCAGTAGAAATTATATACCTCGTATAAATGTCTAGAATAAATGTTGCTTCTCATCTCTGCTTGTGTGCAATGCCTATTTATACAAAGTAAGCGATCAAAGGTCCCTGATGCTTCTTTTTTAAAATGAGCCCACGATGAAATTTCCCTCAAACATGTCTCACCCCAATACAAGTTTACATGCCCGACCCAAGCGAGGTACTTATGGTCGCATTTGGTAATAAATGAGTACGCATTTCACAATTTATTCTTGTGGTTTCTGTTACAGCTAGCTTTACCAGATGGATCTTTCCCCATTGATGGTGGCCGAAAGTAACCTGTTTAATTATTGACAATTTTGACATACTTATTCATTAATTTAATGTACGCCAGAGTCATCAACAAACACTTACAGAACTATGATGTTATACTGAAAAAAAACTTTCAAAATAAACAAATACATATAAATTATTAAAAATACAAATGGCAATATCCACAGATTACTATGTTTTGAAAAAAATATCATAAGGCAAACATGAAAGGTTTTCGTGTACTTTCTAACAAGATTAGTTAAAATCATCCCACGTTTTGTTTACTTTCACTAAACATCTTTTCTTTTTTTTATATTAAGTTGCACGTTATATGATTGAATGTCAAACGAACTCTCTAAATCCCAATCCTACGTTCTGTAAGCATCTCGACAAAATATTTCCCAGCAAACTAGAAATCAACTCAAAAAAACCTGCTTCATACCTAGATTTATTCCTCGAAATTTACTTTCAACGGAATGACTTCAATTTTCCTACTGTATACTTCCCATATTTATGTGGCAATCTTCCACCTTCGCCTGCCTACGGGGTTTATGTTTCGCAGTTGATTCGATACTCTCGTAACTATTCCAAGTATCAGAATTTTCTGAGAGAGCATAAATACTACAGTAAGGATACATCCAATCAAGTTTGAAATCGTCCCTCCTTAAATTCTATGGTGCCATCATGAATTGCACGATCCATAAGATATTAGTGTATTTCAACTATTAACGGACCTGTTAACATGATTTAACAAACCTCTTCCTCGAATTGACGTCAACCCGGATTAGAGTTTAAGGATTCCACGACGGGTGTTGCGCGCAAGACTGGGAATGCTTACCATTCCGAAGCACCAGACCCCACTCCTGTTTTGTAAAGGAAATCGCGGATTCCAAGCATGTGTTCATTTTGTTTTCATTTTATTGTTTAGTTTGCTTCAAACTTGTCTCGTCTCTTTGAACTATGAACTTTTGATCTTTTACATGGGTATTTTACACTAGATTTGCAAATTTGTGTCTCGAATCACTCTGCGCTTGAAACGCCCATATACATGAAGCCATATAATATTTATTAAATGTTAATTAACTTGGTTCCCCGAGACCTGTTGTGAGATTTTTCTGGCTTGAATTTTTCTATATATTTCACAGACATTTCCAGAAATAATTAAAATTTCAAATTTGAAATAAAATATCAGGGTCGGCTTCATTCCTGGCATTGCACATAGCTGATACACTTCTGGATTTATCTGTCTTCTTTGATTTGTTTAAATATGAATACTTCATATTATTGTATAGCAACGTAATATTCCACGTAGAACGTAACCAAACGTTAGCGTGCAATATTCCCCGATATTGCTCTAAGTGCAATATTGCTCCAAAAAACGACGTTACTGGTGTTGTAATTTGATAGTTTTATTATTTTAGCGGTTTTGTCAAACGATAAAAGTGTTATTGCACGTATATTGATGAATATTATCCCTATTAGCATATAAGTTGCACTTACAACCTCGTGCAATATAATATTCTACTCGGGGCAATATTTACCAATATGCGTGCAATAACCCTATATTACAATGTTTTGAGCTCGGCTTTTCTTTGTCCGGGTTTTTGTGAAAAGGTGACATTTTACTCCTTGAAATACGTACACAGCTTATCAAAATTCAGGTACTTATTCCACATTGGAAAAATGTGCATCTGTTGTTGAACCACAGATCTTCGAGGGTATTCACTAGATAAGTTGTCAGAATCGTCTAGCAAGAATTTTGCCACCTCTGTGTTACAGACATTGCTATAAATAATAGATTTCAAACATCTGCAATAACGTAAATGGCTTGCCACTGAAATTTGCTGCTGATTGGTTACGAGTACGATACGAGTTCTTCAATATATAAAATTTAGATCCCAGCTTTCGAGTTGTTTTATAATAGATTTCTCCTTTATATACGCATATGCCATATACAAATTCCCTATAATGTTGTAACTTGTATTTTAAATGTACACCCATCAGCAATAACGACAAATAATCAAATGAATATAAAAGCGTAGGGTATGCTCAAGATTGTGTTGATTATATATCTATATTTTCTATCTAAATCACGGTATATGATGATTATTTACTTTGTCATGTTTGTGTAAAACTTGTTTTGGAATAAGTAAAAAACTTATATTAAAATAGACCAGAGGCTACCAGGAGCCTGTGATTGCTCACCTGGCTTAGAGTTGCCAAATCAACGTTAATGTGAACAAAGATTTAACACATTGTTTGATAATTGTCTACTTGTTTTTCAAAATAATACAAGTCTTATACTGGTTTCTGAAAAGAAGATGAAAATAAGAAATTCCCATAGGGTCCAATGTTAAATTTTCGTCATGGCGGCCATTTCGAATTTCCCATCGCCATCAATTCACAGATCTGGCAAATGACCACCTGCTTAACACAAGTTGAAATCTGTACAGTGGTCTATGGGCCAGGTGAGCTAAAAAGGAAAAATGTCTGGTTCAGAAACAGAATTTTTCTCGTGTTTGGTAAAATAATTATAAATAAATGTAAGTAGTGATATTTATACATAAACTCTTGGACAATAGAAACGTTACTAACCTTTAGAAGAAATGAATTTACGAACACTCAGAAATAAAAATTTCACGCAAATTAGGATAACAAATCAACAAACAACAATTAAGTTCATTGTATCCCATAATATATCCGAAACATGAACAGTCTTTAAAAAATTCTAAACCGTTGTTCACAAAATGGAGTTTTGAATATTTCGTGATTTTTGCATAAGATTGTTGAATACTATTGCGTTATCAATGTTTGGCATTTTAATGAAAATCTGATAAGAAATGACACAGCAACGACTAAATAAAGCACAGCTTTATTACATATAGGTGCAACGTTTCTTTTGACCATGAGTATATATTGGGAACAGATGGTACACTCTTAATAGTAATTAATACATATCAAATTGCATTTACAATAATATTTTAAAACAAACGTCACGAAGCAAGTGAAGCTTTTGTATAAAAAGAGTTCAATCCACATATTGTTTCTGACAACCAGTGGGTCATAATGCATTCCAGTCGTTTTGCTCTAGCACTGTCAGTGTTGTTGGGTGTGGTTGGATATACACTTGGTCAATACATAATCTATGATATAAAAACTCAGGTAAATTTTTGACGTTAAATTTGTTATATTTGGCAAGGTGTATTTACATATTTACAACAGAAATATGTTTGCGTGTTATAACAAGTATTTTATCAGAGGATTTCCCCATGATATATATATAGCAGTTTTCAAGACTAGACTGGTTACAATTTTAAGCATATAATTCTAAACATAGCCATGGAAAGTGTTTATATAAAATCTCATTAATTCTGAGATTATTCAACAATACAAAAGTAATTTAAACTTAATGATTCTCTTAAATAAATGTGATATTTGCAGCCAAGATATTTTTAATGAATTCTTTAAAGTAATATTTCTTTTCGTCTCTGTCAGCCATTAAATCTTCCTGGAGAAGGGAAATAAATCTTACACAATCTTGTTAAAAATTCCAGAATGAGTTTTTCGTTTTCCCTTTTCGCTGCAATTTAATTGTGTCAGTCTGCAAAACGTTGTTAGAAACATCTACCGATGATATTGCAGTTATGCATTTGCAAATGAATTATTATTTTACCAAAATAATTACGGATTTAGAGAAACTGTGTATACATTATATTGTAAATATCTTATGAAACTGGGAAGATAACTTAATATTTTTTTTTGAAAAGTTCGAGATTCATATGCCAAGAGAAAAAGCAGTGGCGTCAATGTTTGATATTATTTAACCTACGGGGAAAATGAAGGAGTGTGCAAAAAGGGAATTCACGATTTGACGATATGATGGTCGAGAATTGAGTTTACGGAGCCCGTAAACGAATATTTGCGACATGAAATCAAAATTGATACCGGAAAAGTTCCAAATATACAATCCTGTTAACTCCTTAATCAACCAAGATTAAACCAATAACAGAAGTTAACTTGCAAATATAATTGTTAGTCTGCCTAATTTGACTCGCATATGACCACCACAATTCCTGACTTGGGACAAGCACGTGAGACATATGATGGAATTAAACTAGTTAAGTGGGATCTCAATCAACCCCTGACGATCGAGTGAGCAAAGACAAAAATCTAAGAAAACAAAACCAGTAACAGATTAACTGTAAAAATCAAACAGAGGATCACCGATTTGGACTAGAGAGTTCCTGAATCAAACAAATATAATAAACAAAAATACATGCAAAAATAAGATACCTTTCTAATGAACACTAGCACTTATTTGATATTCATTTCGATTGAAAAAATATTTGATGTTTTATATTTAAGAATCGCACATTTATTTGTTTCAGGCAATGTGTAGAGAAGTGACACGCGGACCTACCCGTGACTGTCGTTGGGTAGCTGGTCTAAATATGGCCGATCTAGTCGTAGAAGGTGGGCGTATTGCAGCTTATAAAATTAGATGGTTTTCTGGAAAATGGTCAGGATGGTATGTTCCCGGTCTCAACGATCTAAGCGAGAAGTACAACTCTTACGCCCGTCGGACATGCGCACTTCCGTATCGAAAAAACTCATTGCGTAGAAGATGGGCCGTCTTTTATGATCACACTCATACATTTATTTTATGTACACCAAAGTAAACAGGACAATATTTCAGCAACAATTAAAAACAATTTCATCAACTGAAAGCTATTTTGGGAAAAAAACAATTACAATAATATAACGTAAGGTTTTCATGTACTTTTTCTATTAATGTTTATCAATTGATTAAATGTTGCCTAACGTCAGTGTCAAATAATTCATGCATTTTTATGACTTGAGCATATGTATATAGATTAAAGTTAGAAACCTTCAATTTGTCCTAGACCGACATAGTAAGATTGGTTATTAACTTTCAAGCTCCAGAAAACAGTAAAGTCTACTAACTCCCTACCTGGACACTCCATTCCGACTCCAAGTCGACATCCATAACCGCTGTTTGGTGGAGAAGCAGCAAAAAGCAATTCTATCTTTGGTTTGACATGACCAGGACTCAATCTCACGACATTTCTTACTCGAGGCGGGACCCAGTCAATATAACAAGGCGATTCTTCTATTAAAGATAGGGTTTCGCCTTAAGTATATCTATTCCAAAGGGATATGATAGTTTTTAACAATTAATAAAATATACGCTGGTGGTTATTAGGTACTTTTGGTCACCTAGGATAGAAAAATATCATCACTTTGTCCAAACCTACACTAGAAACAATAGCTTTCATTGCACTTGATATCACCAAATGACATGGACTAAATCTTCCAAAATCATATGACAAATCGTTCAAAATTATATTTGTCCGTAAGTCCATAACTTCAACATACAAACACTCGTAAATTGTCTTCCTGCTGTGTATCGGATTCAAGAGTTATAACTAATACAATTAACTGACTTAAGTTTGTTTTATGTCGTTTTGTCAAAACACTGTCCAATAAGCCGAAGGGTTGAGCGCAAACAAATCATTGTTTACACCGACACATTCGCAAACCCAGCTGATGTAGTTGTCCTTGTGTTTTCCTGCTATTCTTTTTTGATTAAAAACTTAAGGAAGTGGACCTATGTAAAGGGACATAACTTTTGACAATCTTTGGTATGTTTATGTCAACCATTTTTATATATCTAATGTAAGC
>JAULBM010026157.1:0-11202 GCA_032357055.1 Geukensia granosissima
CGTGCCCTAAGTTAACGTTATTAACATTCGATATAAATGACATACCATATTCATTGTATTCAGCCGCCCTGCCTCAATAAGCCCCCTCAACCTAATTTCGCCCCCTCAAAATCTCTCTATTGCAAAAGTAAGTGTAACAAGTTCAAAGAATAGAAAATTCTTTGAGATTATTGATTTATATCGAAAAAAGAATTCGAAGATACCAAAGGGGCAGACAGAAATCGTTAATGTAGGGGATGGAAACTGGAATTCTTCGTTTCGGGCGTCAAAACTATACGGCGAACGGACTTCATAAAATTCCGGATTTTTGCACCCCCGTTTCTTTAAAAAATTTTAAGCGCCCTAGGTGCTCAAAACAAATAATAATGTATTAAATTGAATGGTGTTTGTGCATAAAAATCACAAATGAATATTAAAAAGCTACTTGACATTTACCAACAACTTTTTTTTGTTTAAAATTGATAAAAATTATCCATTAAAGTTCAAAGAAAAACTTTTTTAACTATTTCCATAGAATAATTTTGTAAAATCAAAAGTTGAAATGTTAAAAAACTATTTCTCAGGAATACATGCCTTTTTACCCAGACACATTATTCTGACTCTACACCGACCAATCTTCCTTTTATTCCTCAATGCATTGTGCTTAGCGGACAGGAGTAACGGCAAGTACCAATACCAATACCGACGGGGATCGAACCGACGACCTTCCACATTACTCCACCGAAGCTGTTATAAATGTGGCGAAAAAAGCTTTCAACAAGAGATTGTTATTTTGTTTATTGTTTTTGGTTTTTTTTTTTTTTGCTTCCTTTTTAGGTGGCAGGTGTTTCAGGGGTTGGATAATTTTAATGACGGCTACTCAAGTTTATGTGTTTAAAGTTTTGTAGAGGCCAAATTATTATTTCTTATTTACAAACTGCCTGTCGCTTATCCCTTTACCGTGTCAGGATTTGTTAATGACTCCGAAAGACAAAAGAAAAAAAAAAATCGGACAAAACTACCTAATCAGGCCCATTGCATTATATTACTCTTACAATGAAGTTTTATGGACTTCTACTGAAATGAAAGACACGAACACGAATTCAATTGCATTTTTACACTATAAGCGCAGGGTAGAATACCGTTGCGGGAAACGAACAGCTGTCGTCAGTTATACGACTTGTGCCAATGCTTATTTCTCTTTTCGGCGCACTTCGATGTGAAAAGGACAATAAAAAGATTTCATATCTTGCATTTGTCGTATCAAAATTATTTATAATTGCTTTACGTGTAATTGAAATTAATAAATAAAACAAGTTTGGCTAGTCTATGTGGACGCAGAAGAACCTTAATAGTTTATATACGCACATGTATATCTGTATTGTAAAATATGATGAAATCAATTTTTTATTCATGACAATAATCATGGCATTTAATAATTGTAATTAAAACACACAAGGTCAGTAATTTGGCGTGGTATTCAGTGTTCGGCACCTTATTCAGACTGCTTTCCAATGATATGTTTACCTATAACGGCCCCTGCAAAATTATCAACGGTTAAGTCGCATAAACAATTTTTAGTATTTATAAATGATAACATTGGTTAAGACGTTCTATGAATCCAACATTTCAATGCATTTGTATCTATTCTGTCTTTATCCAAAATCTTATGGTGATTCGCAATGCATCACTGCGTCCTGAAACTCGACATTTTAAAGATATTTAACAAATATTACAGCAGAAAAGGGAAATTATTTAGCATGTATTTTCTTTTAGATCCGGCGCCGTTGGAACATGAGAAGATACAGTACTGTAACATTTCGTCTACAGTAGAACTAACTTGTTACGTTAGAAGTAATGATACATCTGCATTAGGAGTTTGGTTTCATTCGTTCAATGGCGTATTTGTTCGTAAAATTGAAGGCAGGAAAAAAGGAAACCAAACTTTTTTATCACTTATGTCTTGCAATGACGAAGATACTGGCGATTACATGTGTCTTGAGGATTCGAACATTGGACATCAAATTGTCTTAAACAACAGAAGTGTCAAGCTCATTGTTCAAGGTCAGCATTTAAGTTTATTCATTATATTATTCCATTCCAATGTCGATTGATTTAACTGGTATCAAATACCCCGAGGATGACCAGGGTATAAAAAGGACGTTTGGTTGCGACGTCTGCAGGTAGATTCCCTGCTGAAGGGGCGTCCGTTAGTTCGAGTGGGATGTAAAAATACTCGAACCTCCCTCTCAAAAGAAACATCGGGGAAAGAAACAGCACTGCTTATATTCGTCCTAAAGGCACTTGTCCTCTAAAATGGGCGTCACTAATTGTGGAGATATATAACTTCCCCATCAGTCCGGAGGGAGACGTTAAAGACGCCCCGTGTTAAGGAAATGCCACGTTCTAGGTACGTTAACAACCCCTTGTAACAGCTCAATTTGAGTGGTCAATAGGCAGCCAGTCACAAGGCTAAATTTTCCGTCCCTATCCACCCGATATTTTTTCCAGTGGTAGGAAAAAAGTCACTCCATTACCCGTCCCCTGCTAACAGTCTACATATTGTTTAATTGTTTTTCAACTTGTTCCCGTCCTGAATATGGCTAAAATAATGCATGCTGCACGCAAAGCAGCAATCAGTCAATCAATCAATCTGATAATCAGAAAGCTTATACAAAATATTTGTAAAATATAGCGTGTTTGTATTTTAAACTTAACCGGGTCTTCTGGTTTTACTTCTTTAATCTACGTTGATATCTGACATCTGACTCTTAGAAATTCAAATTTTGTAGAAGTCGATTTTTAAATGCAATCCTTTAAAGGGCAGTAAACAATTGAGTAATATCAACCCAATGTAAACGTGTGGCATTAACATCTATGCATCCATTTACGCTTTTTGTGCGTTTTTTATTATTAATGATAAGATAACTTTTTTTAAGCTCAACCTGTTATGTTTGAATCCTTATGAGCACCAAGAACCAAGGTGTTTCAGATGATGATACATAATTTAGATTTAGTGTGCATTGGATTATTTCTAATGTAGGTCCTCCAAGAATAGTTAACACTGATATACTGACACGCCCACATTTGTTCATCAGTGTAACATTATATTCGACAACAGAGATAAAGACGCCTGTTTGGTTCCTAATGGACAAACGTATAGATAATTCAACATGGTTCTACCAAACAGTTCAGAAAACCAGAATTTCTATGCAGATGTATGGCAAAAATACAACATGCGAGGGCTACATTGCAACTTTATCGACAAATACATTAATGGGAGCCGTTTTTACCATCTTCCTTTGGAATGATTATGGAAATACAAACAGAACAATTGTAATACCAACTGATATACAAAGTAAATAATATTTATCAGCATATTTACATTTATATTTAAAAGGAGAGATTAGGGTTACATTTTACAGAGACCGCATCACATCTTAACTTTTCAAGGGGACCTTCAGTAAGGATGTCATAACTTTACATAAAAATAAGTTAAGGTGTAATCCTATTTTTTTTTAAGTTATGAAAACAGTGTCGACAGTAAAACGATGCAAATAAAAGAACAAAGTCTCCATCTTAAATAAGAAGAGTTGCATCCAACAAATAGTTTTGTTTTAACAACTCCTTCTTATCATTATTCTTGGCTAAAGAAGTTCAATACATCCTGTAAATCAAAGAAGAAAATGTTTTATTTATATACAGTTTATTTTAATAACAATTATTTTTAAAATGAATATACACATATTGAACATTTTTGATGCATGTGTAATCTCGAAGCCGGATAAACGTCGACATCAGCGTCATTATTTGGTTCCTTGTTTAAATATCCTTATTTTTCAATTGAAATCACTTGTATAATTAAACAAGTCTTGAAATAAAGCTTTTGTGTAATGTCTTAAGAACACTTTGAATTCTTTGTAATCGAAAATTCAATAATGCCACATAACACATAATTTGTAAATTTGTCAAAAAATACTACCTGCTGTTGTATTATACAGAAATGATATATAGCTTGAAGGACCTGCGATTATTTTACTAGTTGATTAGTCACTGTAGAACTTGACCATTTAAACATCTAAAACATACAAAAACAGCAATATATAATGGAGAATAATAATATTTCCTCTAAAGAGAATTATGCACTGTAAAAATATGTGTTATTCAATTAACACTATCATTAACACCTCAGGAATGACACTAAATTAACATGTTAAAGTGTTTATCCAATAACGCTGGTGTTAAATTTATTAACACACTGTGTATAAATGCATTAACAGTAGTGTAAAGGTTTTAATATGTTAAAGTGTTATTCTGATAACACCTGTGTATATTCTTTAACACCAAGTGTGTAATTATATTAACACTGGTGTAAAAATATAAACATGTAAAGGTGTTAATCTTATTAACACGTTACACGTATAAACTGCTGCTTACACTTTTTAACACCTGAACATGTTAATAATAAATGAGATGTTAAATATTAAACACATCTGTGTTAATGTTAAAACTTGCGTGTCTTATCCTTCGACTTGTTCCCTCTTGACTGACCCTTTGATTTTCTCGCGCTTCCCCTTAGTATTCAAGTGTCATGAATAGCAGATTTTCTACGCATTTAAACATTCAGAAATGTAATGCAAATTAAGACAAAAAGATCAAAAACCAAGTGAACAACCTTCAAATTCACAGAACAAACCATTTCCCTGTAAATACTAATTGGAATAAAGATTTTTTCTGATAAAGTTTATTTAATATTTTAATAACAAGCATTTCAACATTTTTAGAAATCAAATATGCAACTGCACATGTCTTATGAAAGTTTTTATGATCAAGTCGCTATACACTGAGTCCATTTTTGCAAAATCCTTTTTGATAGTTTATCTGACAACTTCATCAATGACGATTATTTTTTGTGAATAAGTCTTCAAAGACCACTGCTGAATAAAAAAAAATGGCTATACATATCACTAGATTTTCAAATTAAAAATGTAATATGCTCGATAAAATTCATTCACTGCACCCAAAACAAATTTCTGCAACAATTCCATACGATGTATCTAATATATACATTGGTTTCTGGGTCCAACGACACATAAAAGGGTGGGGGTCCTCTGTTGATGTCTCTATATTTTCATCACTGCACATCTGAAGAAAACATTGAAACAATTAGGGATTAAATACTAAAATATTTAGACATTCTAATACTGCTTTGCATTCAAATAACTAATATAGAAAAAATGCGATATCACATTCATATTATACATGTACGACCTCAAAAATAAAATATGATAATATTTAAATGTAATCAGCCGAAATATACAATTTTTAACCAATATAGAGACATTTTAATTACATGTACAGGCGTAAACAAAATATACTGAATGATTTGTTTACCTGGACAACATTTATTACTGATTTGGACATCTGTCTGCTCTTTTCCTTATTTCCTTCCCACAGCATTCTCCAGTGCACGGAATAATGTCAAGCTCTTGACAGCTTCTTTGTCCTAAAATAGTGTTATATCCTATAAATACTAGTATTGTATATATAAAATGTCTTCAACTTTCCGTTTCAAGTCTTTTTTAAATAACAAATGATTATATACCCCCCAGTATAGGAAAATCAATTTTGGCTAAATCTAGTTCTTCAAACGTAAAACTTAAAGAGAAAACACAAAATACATGTTTTGTTTATACCGGAAGTCATTATTAAATTTTGAAAAAAGAACAAAAACTGATTTCTGAGCTTGAGCTTTTACGTCTCTTTTTATACCAACTTATTTTAAATAACAAAACTTGTGATTTACATGCGAACTGAATTAAGTGAAAAATATTTACTTACATTCTGCAGAATTTCTGGATTTCTTGGGAGGCATGTTGTTGGTGAACAAAGAACGCTGATCTAAGGCGCGAATTTGCTGATGAGGCATATCTTAATTATTAAATGCACGTGATTTCCGGATTATCAAATTTCATCAGTTATCTTATTAATCGCAATGTTAATCTAAAGTGCGTTACAAATTTAACACGGGTGTTACAATAAATGACCTGCGGAAAGAGCGACATTAAGAAAATTTGTATATTGTTGTTAAAATTAAGGATTTTCTCCACTGCTAAGACTTTAAATTTCAACTAAGTGATATTTGATCAAATTCACGTCAAGTTCTGTTGTCTAAACCAATATAACAGTATTGCCTTGTTCAAGCACGAAATACCTTTGATTGTAAGGCGGACAACAAATAATCATAATTTGTAAAATATCAATAAACAGAATTCACGGAAAATGGATTTAAGAATCAGGCTTATATCTGATTCAACTAAATGAATGCATGCCATCAATGACTTATATATGTTTTTATTTCAATAATGATAACCCGTTTTAACGTTTTAATACCACTCTGTTTTAACACTAGCGTATATACTATTAACACTTGTATTAATTTCTACAACACCAATATAAATATTTTAAAAACTAATGTTTTTAATTTAACATATTAACATGTTAATCTTTAACACTTATTTTTACAGTGTGTTCAAGACGCTTTATTTTATGTCTAAGAAATGATTACAGTATCTCTGACATTTCGTTTTCATATTATCTTGCACCACTTATCTTTTCACGACATTATCGTCCAAACTTCTGAATGTTTTACACATGACGAAGTTAAGTTTATCAAAAGGAATCATTTGCTTGACGTTTATCAAAAACTGTGTTTTTCTGGTTTCTCTTATCCAACAGCTTTAATAAGTAACTGGTATGAATATAATTAAGTGCAATTAGCTATAGGGATACACTTTTAAACAATGCATACACAATTTCCTACGAATTAACAGAAATAAAAACTATTTAGTTAACTAAGGATTGTGGATTTGTTATTAAAGCATATATCTATTACTTCATTTTTTGTTTTATGTAAGTTTTATGGATAGTTAGCCTTCTGTACATTTCAGACAGAACTGGTTTAATCGATTTCCGCTTTTGGGTTATTGGAATAATAGCAGCAGGAATACTCATTTTAACATCAACCACAGTAGCCATTCTTTTGTCCAGAAAACGAAATGGAAGTAAGTGTTAATCAGTTCAGTTCCCCTCATGTACACGATTTCACTAGTATTAAGTATTCTCAATTTATTAGTATTTAAGAGGTTGTTTCAAATGTAAGGTCGGTGCCAGTAATTCAAGTTTCTGATATAGTTAATCTATGTCTTCATATAAATTTAATTGAACATATTCAGAATATGCAGAATGGATCTTTTTTTTCGACAAACGTCTGTTTTGGCATGGAACGTATGCGAATATCGTGCATGTTATCTGCAGCATAATATTAAGATTGTTCATCCACGATGTAGCGCGTGTCCTTTTTACATGTGTAATGCTAGTAGTTTAAGCAATTAGCATTCATTTGGTTACAGAATAAGTGTGTAGGCATAATAAATTATAGGATCAAAGAGACAAGTATTCCATATTTTTTCTAACATAAGATTTATAAATATCAATGTACAATGTAATTATGGCTTGTCAAAAGTTTTGAACAAATACTGTTCTGCATGTTTAAATTCGTTTATTTTGGTATCAATTCATTATTTATCACAATTATACAAATTTTGATTTGTTTTTTCACAGCTGTCATTCATGTCATTGGTCCATTAGAGCGTTCAACCTCTGTACCAATGTAAGTTTGACTAGAGCACACGTATTGTGTTCAAACTTGATATCTATTTAATTTTTAACAAATTCCGACCCGAAAGTGCTGTTAATGAATATCAATATGCATTGTTTGTGAAATTATCAGCGTATCGTGGGTTGTTGAAATCATAGTTTCCCATTATCATGGTCGAATGCCAAAAATATGTACTTCATTGATACATATATGTTTATTTCGTGTTTAACCAAACAACTATCCACGAATGTTCACAATGCTCTCTCCCACAAGGAATAGTACATACAGTAATCAAAATATGTTTATAATGTACAACTATGGATTGATTGATTGAATGGTACTTATCATTAAATGGCGTATATATATTGCATATTCAGGATGATAGTGTATTGGTGAGTGATGATGTATAAAGCCTGGCCTGCTTTGTGCTAGACCGACATTTTGTTTTTTTACGTGATAGCTCACGAAAGCAATGACCCACAGGAGGACATGACACTTTACAAAGACACATTATTCTAACCCTTTGCGACGAGTCTTTATTCTAACTCTGAATTTTGCTTGCTAAGTGTAGGGGTACCAAATCCCAATAGTAATTTCTTTGATTTGACCCGTCTGGGGATCGAACTCATGACCTTCCGCACTCGAAGCGAGCACGCTAATCACTACACCACCAAAGCTAAAGTGTATGAACAGAGGAGGATTGCTAATTGATTTTTTTTTGTTTATCAGGTATTGCATAAAGATTGTTTGCTCTTAACACAGAAAAACCGTTCGTTCGTATTTTGTTCGTTTATAGATGGTAAAAATTACAAAAGAAAGCGTTTTTGTTTGTTTGAGGTTTAATGCCATTTTTAACAATATTTCGGTAATTGGTTTAAACCACTGTAGCCTATCACTTATACGGCCAGAGTTCGCGATTGACATTGTACTACATGTATACATAAACGCGTCAGTTACGTGGCCTAAGTCGGCGGTTCTCTGTGGGTACTCTAGCTTCCTCCACTTGTAAAACTGCCCAACGGCCGCGATATGACTGCAATATTGTTGAAAGTAGCGTTAGTCTATAAATAAATCAACACCATTTCAGTCATATCGCGGCAGTCAGTTTTACAGGTGGAGGAAGTACCCGGAGAAAACCACCAACCTTTGACATGTAAACAGTGTTTTTGAAAAGAATTATCATTACATTACAGTATAATAATAAAAAGTCACATTAGGACCTGTAGATTAAATAATTTCCTCTGTTTCTAACGGAGATGGTGTATTGTCTCTTGAAATTTACTACATATTATTCAACTTTGTATATTCCTTAGGTTTCAGTTTATTGGTTTTGTAATGCATCATAGCTAAAATTTTCAAGTGATTTTTAAAGAATAAGTAACAGTTTACATAAGTTACATGGTACCTTCATTCTTTTAACACTTAAACATATATGAATATATCGGATAAAGAAACTATTTTACATAATATTATTGTTCGATTTAAATTTGGTTGTGATGAACCCTCATTTCACAAAATGATTGATTGATTGATTGAATGGTTCTTAAGATCCAGCGGCAAAAATTTCATGAGCTGAGCCGGATTTTTAACATGCTAGCTCACGAAAGGCAGTCGGCAGGAAGACATGACAGTTTACCCATACGCATTATTATGACTCTGAGCCGACCAGACTTTGCTATTACTCCTAAATGTTGCGTGCTTAGCGGAGTTGAAGCAAATATAAGTTAAAATGTCTATGGTTTGAATGAATCCAAGATCTTCCGCTCTCGAGGCGAGTACGCACGCTAACCATTGCACCACCAAGGCGGTCTATCACAAATTTAAAGTAAATCATGAAATTCTAATTTTCATTAAGATTTATATTTAACTTGTTCTATCATAAAATATATTCCATAGACAACAAAAACAATTTCTGTTTAAACTATTAATCATTAAAAATATGGTTTCGGAAGTAAATCAATGTCAAGTGAAAGTATCCATTTCCTTCATGTCCTGTTGTTTACCAGATAGAATTTATGTATTTCATGGTCATTTACAAAGGGATTTTTCGAGGAGAACACAATTTCATATCTCACACATGCAATAGAAATCAATGATGTTTTGGATTTTCCTATTACTTTCTATTGTACTGATGTGTATCAAAATGACATGTGATAATTTTTCATTTTTTTAAACTTTCCAAAAACCATTATACTTCCACTGTTCATTAAACTGTGTCATTGCATAATAGCAGCAGTGTTTTGCAACATGTGGGTTTTTTTCGTTTTGCCTAAAATTAATTATGTAATGTTATATGTGCTATTGATTTTCCACTTTTTGGTCATCATTGTGTCTGAACAATGAAGAATGGATTTCGTTTGTTTTCTTGGGTGTATTTAAACTCTGTAAATTAAAACTTTCAACACGAATGACAATTTTTGAAACGTTTTGAAGTATTTTGAAGTATTTTGAAACTCCTAAAATCCGATATGTTTTACTAAGCATTATTTGACTGATAACTTTCAGATACCATTCAGCACATGGAGCCCTGGATGATGTACATGTTTACAGTAGAACATATCCACAATACCTGGAGGTTATAGATGAGAATGCCATTCCTGACAGATACTTCGAAACGGAAAACAAAGACAGCGAACGGGCTTCAAATAGCAATCGTTCTAACAATATTGAGTCAGTTTACGAAGAAATAGATTGATACTAAAAGTTGTGATTTCAATGATATGCATCTTTGTTTAAAATCATTAAATGATATTTTGCAACATAATTTTAATCTTCAACGTAAAACGAAATCACATTTTTATCTAAACCCAAAATTACTTGACCGATCGTAAGACTTGTTCGCGTACAATTTACTTTACGCAAAACACTCAAAATACAAGCACATTATTGTCCTATAGTCCCCAAAATTCCTTGTCATTCACTTTAAAAGTATTAATCGTTTACTAATATCTGAAGTATACTTGAAAAACACTTGACAATGAAAACCACTTGTAGCACTTATAGACAAGTATAGTCTACCACTCGATGATTGATCAGACTGAACCATTTACTTATTGTTTTTCCGGAAGATATAATGATAGTATTTTCTCCATGGAATCACAAATTTAAATAAGTTTTTAATGCTAATGTAATTATTATTGTCAAGAACATTTCTAAATTCTGGTATGAATTTGACAGTCTGTCTTTCGTCACATATTAGCGGCAACGAGAAGGATATATTTTATCCATATACAAGCTCTAACTCTGACTAACTCTACCCTGCCGTGAGTTCCACTTACTTTTTCCAAAACAGCTATTCTGAGTGTATCCACTGATTTTATACAATAAACGTGAAGACAGACAGGATGGATGTCATGCAAAATTTTTATTAACATTGGTAATTTTGTATATTGATATCTTGTAAGATAGTTATAAATTATATGTAAATTATATGTAAATAAACAAATAAATCTAGTAAAAATGTTTTTTCTAAATAGCATTTTTTCGGAGGCACTTAGGTAAACATATGAAATGCTAAAATGTTAGAACATTAATTTCCTTTAATCGAGTGTCGAGTTTTTTAA
>JAULBM010026167.1:0-11201 GCA_032357055.1 Geukensia granosissima
TTTCACACTATCTCATGACAAAATATTTATTTCCACTAATGTCCAAGAAAAATCATTCATTTTCAAATTCCTCCAGGACCCCCCAGAAAATCAAATGGTCATCCCCTAACTCTGGACGACCTTTGGCAAATGTTGGATCTTGGATTTCCTATGTTTCGGTTCTAATGCTACTGACATGACTGATGAGAGGTTACTCCTTGAAATGTGTAAAATGCATACAAAAATTCTCGACAAATATTTAACATTGATTTTGTATTTTGCCTTGGATACTTATAATAGAATTAACTAAATACAAAACTTTTTTGGTTTCCTTTTTTGATTGGTTGATATTTGAGTACTTTTTTACTATGTTTGGGCCTGATTTTCTATGTATTGGTTTTAATACTACTGGTATACAAGATATCACTCCTTGAAATGTAAAAATTCACCACACGTATGCAAAATTGGTCGACTTCATTGTCTTATTTAAGTCACCAAGATGGCCTGGGGTCAAGAAAGAGAACGTTCGTTTTCTCCGCCTGCCTCCTTTGGCGTCATGATCAGTTCGAGATGTATGAAAACTTTGAACTGGACGTTAAGCAGCAATCAATCAATCATTTTTATTTAAGTCGTCTTTCTTATACTTACCTTTTCTGTTTCTTACAACCTATGTATAACTATCGTTTATTAAAAATTTCGTGTGGAATTCAAATGTTGTAGTTTAAGCCTGATCTGAAAACCTGGGCCTTTCTGCAAGGCGAAGAGATTGATTGATGATTCTGCCAATATGGCATCAGGAAAGGGCTTTTACGGTACGTACATGATGTTCGGCTGTTTTCAATTTATGAAAATAGTCAAGAAGTTCTTGATTCGTTTGTCCACATAAATCAACTTTAAAGGCCGTGGGGACCGTTCAAAGTTAAATAAAGACCTGCAAAACAGTATGAACAACAGTTCGCAATGAGTGATCGATGGTGGCCAGTTACTTTGGGTAACTATGCCGGTCCTTCCCAAACAGTCCTCACTTGTCTTCATGTGGCTAAAAAAATCCTCGGCCATTATCCCCATTCTATTTATGATTTATTGTTCGATAAGTTGTTCTCGTCCCGAATATGCATAAAATATTTGCCCCAGGGCTCTAAGTTATAGTCAATCAATCAATCATAATGCCAACATCATATGTTTATATATATGCTTTCACATGCTATCGATATATGCTTTATGTACAAAATAAGAAATAAAATGAAACCTATTGGTTAATCAAGAAATACGAACGAGTAGGTTAACTACTCACAACAGATGCTAAATAACCATACCAATATCTCTGGAAATTCCTTCATGAATGGAGTTTAACAGTACTTTCAACAATATGCGAGTTAAACTCAACCCGTTTTTGTATGGTACAAAGTCTGGCGAGAGCTCACGCCGTATAGGTGATAAGCTACTGTGATCTTTACAGGTAAGTTCAAATTAACTACCTAGAACGCTCGCCCACCCAGGGCCCCATTAACATTCGAGTAATTTCATAAATGGTTAAAAAGATAACAGACAAGGATAAACAACTCATCATAAAAATCATATGAGGCAGCACTTCAAGTCCCAAAGTCGTATCAGTCCTTTTTCAAATATAGAATCGGTGATATAATGGGAACTAGTTTCTGGTCATCGTATGTACACAAAATACTTCTTTATATTTTTTTTTAATTTATTTATACATGCTGTAAATATATTAA
This sequence comes from Geukensia granosissima, assembly GCA_032357055.1. Taxonomy (NCBI): domain Eukaryota; kingdom Metazoa; phylum Mollusca; class Bivalvia; order Mytilida; family Mytilidae; genus Geukensia; species Geukensia granosissima. The sequence continues at coordinate 1,713 of JAULBM010026167.1, forward strand.
ATATTTTACCAACGGTGTCAAAGAAATATGTGTTGCACCAAAAATACCCTTGATACAATCCATCGCTTCACAAGAAGTAGCGTTTATTTTTGTATCATTTCCCGTAATTTGGCCTGCTTTTCATATGTTCGTATCATATCCCTGTCAATGCTTTGGGCAGCTGGAGCCTTTTGATACAAAGAAACCCTTGTCGTTGGATTGGCACTAATTTCTAATGGATTCTTTGTGCGATTATTTTTTCCAGCAACGTTTTGTGATACATTAATCCGGTTAAGCTGAGGGAATTTCATAGGAAATTTTGGTATGCTATCCGGTCTTGGTAACAAGACCTTATTGAATGTATCAGTAAATCTCATTTGGCGAGGTGCAAATGACTTCTTTTCTGAATCTATGTTCCTTTTATCGATTTGAAATGGAATGATTACTCCTTCAACAGCTCGTTTCATAAAAGCATTTTCAATGTAACGATCACGATAGTCACCAACTAGTGGTTTATAGAAAGCATAGTAACTATTGTCATTATCAGAACTAGAAAACTGCTTGTTGGTCGACGGTTCTTCGATTTCCGTAGGTGGATATTCCTCGTTGGGAATAGAGGTTTCACAACGTCCAAACTCGTTACAGCTTTCTGTTTTATTATTATTACTAGCAACACTTTCGTTTCTTTTTTCACTAATTTCACCGGTGATAGTACTATTTCTTCCATTACTGAAATACTGGTAGTTATGATCTAAAATTCGTCCTACACCTAAATCCGACTTACTTCTATAAATCCATTTTGGTTGTGGATTCATAGCCCTTAGTAGATCCTCGCTTGGATAAACGTAGTCCATTTTTGAAACTGTTTGGTATGGACCCACGGGGACAGTAGCAGCTGGCGCACGGTAGCGCATTACAGTTTCTTTCTCATGTTTAATTGGTTTAATGTTATATGTGGACCTTCTAATCATATCTGAATGATGCCGATCGAATTTATTGGTAAATTTAGTTCCCTCAGCAAAGCTTATTCGTGAAGAAGGCAGCGAACGGGCTACAAAATTCGCACTTTTAGTAGGATAGCTGTTGTAAAAATCCATTTTGAAAGTCACTGTTTAAAAGTATGCATTAAATGCTGAATATTCCCAAAAGTATTGTATAAACCACAATAATTGTAATGTTATAGTTCATTCCCTTTATAATTTCTTATCCATTTTGATAATATAGCACTGTAAAAATTCAGAATAAAGTTTTAAACAAATAATAAAATTCACTGCCAATTTAAATCCACAGTTATATTTATAGTGAATAATTTAACAAGATTAAAGAAAGCTGTGCAAAGTGCACTCATTGAGTGGTCAAATCCGATTGAAAAGAAAGTATTTGTTTGTATAGTTAAGATATCAAATTATGTGTGATTAAACTGTTTAACAACTTAGTTATTGTACTAATTCAAATAGTAAAAATTGCTTTTCAAATTAAAACAAAAAGAAACAACTGATTTTTTAAACACAGATCAAGTTACAAATTATTTTGGGGTTTAATTGTCATAATTGTCAAGAACGTGTGCATTTATATTGTTGAAGATCTATATTTGATTATTATATACTGGTTGCTCGCCTTGCCTATCAGTTTTACCATATACTTATTAGGGGCGGAAATATTTGTGCAGGAAAAACATTAATTTAAAATTTCTTTTCTCTTAACTTTTTAAATATTTTTGTTGTTTTTAATGCTTATACTTCTCCAATAGCAGGCTTGTTTTGGGCAAACAATATAGGAAAATTTTTAAGAAATAGAAAACAATGTTTTGAAATATATGAAAAAATAGGAACCATATATAACAGTGCAAGAGTATTATAAACATTAGTATTGATCAAATACACTTAATATAAGATGTAAAATGAATTATTAGTCATACTTTATATCATATATAAATATAAAGTGGTCTAAAATGGTGTTAAAAACTTACTAAACGATGTAAGTATGTCATGGTTAACTTGATTTGACTTCTTTCTTTCGCATTATTTATGACCAATCAAATCAAAAATCTGTGAGCAACAGCTCAATTGCCAAAATATAGGAAATATAGGCGGATTTTGCCAAAATGTAGGAAAATAAAGGAACTCCTTGAAAAATAGGAAAATATAGGAGACTTGACAGCCTGCAATAAACAAGAGGCGCTATTCGCTCTGTATCTGGATACACGAATGAATTACAGGTTATTTCATTTTTTGAAACCACTGGGTCGATACCTCTTCTGGTGGATCATGTCACCGAGGATGTTCACAAGCCTATTTGTCAGACTTGTCGGAGATGAAATTTATCAAACTGTTCAACAGATATTTGCCGCATTTGTTTAAATTCAAAAGCACTGAAAATACGGAAAGGCCTCGAAACCAACTGCACTTAGTAGTTGTCCCTGCCGTCGGGTTTGGCTTCCCATTTCAACTTATTTGGATTTGAGTGCTCCTTTTGCTATGTTTGGATCGTGGACTTCCTGTGTTTTTGGTTCTAATGCTAGTGATGAGAGGTTACTCCTTGAAATATAAATATAGCATATCTAGATTTCTATATTTTTTCAACATTGGTAATTTTGTATATTAATAATCTTAAAGAATCAAAATAGATGAATGTTGAATGTGTGAAAAATAAACACTGTTTACTGTGATTATTCCACTACTGATGGATTCTGTGTCAACAAGATAACCTTGCAGATGCTTTTTATCGATTTCACTACTGATGGATTCTGTGTCAACAAGATAACCTTGGAGATGCTTTTTGTCGATTTCACTACTGATGGACTCTGTGTCAACAAGATAATCTTGCAGATGCTTTTTGTCGATATCACTGTTAATAGAGCGTATATCACTAAATTACTTTTTTCTCCAGATCACAGATGATGGACTGGTCGTCACCAAAGTACTGTCTTGTCGATATTACTGTAGATTGACTGCCAGTTATCAAAACACTATTTTGTTGATATCACTACTGCTACACTTGCCTTCACCTAACTACTGTCTTGTCGTTATCACTGCTGATGAACTGACTGTCACCAAAGTACTTTTTTGTCGAAAGATGACGGACTGACAGTCAACAAGTTTTCATTTACTTAAATAAAATGCCAGGTGAGCGATTAAAGTCTCTTTGGAGCCTCTGATTAGATTTGGAGTGGTGACTTTGTCTCCTTCGTATGGGGTTTACATTTCACAACTAGTTCGGCTTATCAGTTTTTCCAAAAAGTTCTTGATTTCAATGATCGCAATCTACACCTTTCTGGTAGACACCTGCTTCTTTAGACTTTTACAGAATTTTAAAACCGTTATAAGATTTATTACAAAAACACACGACTGCAAATAAAGAATTGTGATTCGACAAGGGATATTATATTCCACATTCTATTGATTGATTGATTTATTGATTGTTGGTTGCTTAACGTCCATTGGCAAATATTTCATGCACATTCTGGACGAGAACAAGTTCAACAATTATCAAAATCGAAAAGCGGGTGGGCTGGGGCACAACAGGGCAACGGTTTTCGACCGCCATTGGAAAAAGGGAGTGATGGGTAGGGACGAAAAATTTAGCCTTTTGTAGCGGCATTAGCCTTCACTTTTTCGAAAACTGCAAAAGGGGTCTTTTACCTACAAGGAGCGTTCCACTCTCCAAACACGTCATCCACTATGGTCCACGACAAGGCTTTCCGTATTATAACCTGACAACCCCTCAACAAGAGGGTCTCCCCTATCCGCCACCTGGGGTTCGCGCTGGGTCAGCTCTGTGGGCCGAACCCTGGAGACTGCTCCGGTGCCCAGCATTCTATTGAAAGACTGCATATAAAGTATATTAATTAAAGTTATTCATTGAATTTGAATGTTCTATTAAATAAAATTATCTCCAATACATTAAAACTGGTTTTTAATGGTATAGATATAAAAAAAAACTTATCGCTTCCTTACACAAATATTAATAAATTTGGCATTGTACAAATAGCTATCTTGTCTTTCTTCACGTTTCTCCATTTCCTGTTGGGAGACATGATTTCAGTAACTGCGAGCATGCATAAGAGATTATCTTCTTTTTGGATAAATTTGTTTAGTATATTTAGTGTAGTTCAGGTAGTCACTAGTTGGATAAGTTGACGTTCTGTTTTATTTTTATTTCACTTGTTTTTCGTTTGCCTCTAAGGAACTCTCACGTTTTAGGGATCGTCCCGAAATGTCACAGTTCCTTTGAAATTAATGTAGTTCAATTTTTATCTACATACCCATATTACTCTTTAACTGTGAAGAAAAAGCCATATAACTGAACACAAAAGCTTGTAAGTGTTAAACTAGTTTGCAAATCTGGTAAAAAATACAATTACAAATCACAAAAATCAGAACCAAAAACCTACAATTACCATTAATAAGCACAAACATAAGAACCGAAACAATCTAACTAAACAGGAGTCCAAAATAAGCTAAGCTTACCTCTGCCACAGAAGGAAGAGCCATAGAAATTTATAGTATTTTTTTTTTATATCAAGAAAACCATTCTCTATTTCTGTAAGAAACTGATAGAATTCTTGAATATAAGACGTTAGTTCCAAGTAGGGGATAAAGATTTTTGGAAAAGGTGGGGACATTTTTTAATTGACCTCTTAATTCGTTAATTTTCTCGATTTCTAAAGGAGATTAGGGCTATTATGGACCCAAAGTCTGTCTTTTTTCAGCATTTTGGCGTTTCAAAGGGGGAAGGACGACCCCTGGCTCCCCCTTGTTCCATCTTCGTAAAAGAATTTTTATATAAGTTATTCACAATACCATCGTTTTTTATTTTTGTTGGATATACTACAATTTGTATTCGCAAATAAATCTGCGTTCCTTTGTACATAGTTGGTCTGTTATTACAGGTTTGCCCGGTTCTAACTCTATTCCTCCACAACCGTCGTCGTTCGTTGCCCAGTCTAACACAATATCTCCCGCATTAATGGGATAAACATACTCAAATGCCTCTTCTGTTAACCACGTGCCGTTCACCATTCCAATCCAGAACGTTTTAGTAGTTGCTAAAGAAATATAAAAGTGTTTTTATTAAATAGGTAAATAATGTCACATGTGTGGATATTTGGTAAATGTAATATTTGCACAAATACACGAACAAGTCCTGAAATAAACGAAAAAAAACACTCGTGAAATAGCAATAGAAACTGTCATAATATGGCTTACACCTGAAGTAGCGTTTGTTTAATTGTTTGTGCAGAAATTATTCAAGAAAAAAATTTCATTGTACTTTCATTACGTTAGAGCTGATTTCAAATGTCAATGACTACCATTTTTTTAGTAAAAGAAACGTGATATCTGGTGTTGCTGACCGGTGACATGATCATGAGTTTGTTTGCCAATGTTTCTACGGTTCTGGGTTTATGTAGTAAAAGCCTTAATAACTCATTATTTAAAATTTTCATTACGCAAAACAAAATTTTTGTATTCAATTTATCTTTTAGTTTGTGTCTCATTGGATTTAGCACTTTTAATCTCTCACATGGGTACACTTCACTCGACAATCACAATAGACACGATCGTTGCTATTTGCAAAGATACGTTGATTTTGTACTTATTTTTTATAATTAACTCAGCTTTTGGATGTGTTGTTTTTTTTGTGCTTTTGTTTAACAAAAAGTCATGGGGTATATAGCCTGTCATTTCATAAACGGGTAATGGATGCCCCCTTTTTACAACCGAAATCTCATTTACGCTTGTGTTATAAGAATATTTTAAGCTAAAGTTTCCCTTGAATATTTATTTATCCTTTGCTTTTCTTATATACACAATGTATTTTATTGGTCAAAAGTGGGTTTTCGCTTTATTGCCGTAATATCTTCTAAGCGATTTGAGAAAGTTTACACCAGAAATAGAATTCCTAAAGTACAGATAAATTGCCCAGGAGACTGATTATTGGAACAGACAAGAAGAAAAGAAGACAACAATAAAACACTCGAATATCTCATGTTGGCAAATTTATCCCGTTTGCACGCTCTACGATCTACATTCAAAACTTTACCGTCTACATTCAGAGCTGTAGTATCTACATTCAAAAATCTATTGTCTTCTGTCTACATAAAAATCTGGACTGTCTTATTCAAACCTGTACTGTCTTCATTTAAAAAATGTATTGTCTACATTCAAAGCTGTACTGTCTACATTTCAAAAATGTAGTGTCTACATTCAAAAAACGTATTGTCTACATTCAAAGCTGTTTTAAAATATACCTGCTTTTAAAACATCAGCAACTAAGTTGAACTTGGCAGATGTTGTAAGACTTATTAAATCTGCACCATCATGTTGACACTGTGATCTAGCCTCAGCCCATGTTTTTACAATGTCGTAGAACTTGAAACACGTTTCGGATAAAACATCATAATCATAATCGGGCGGACGGCATTCTGAAATTAGTACAATTACATTAATTAAAAAATTATAAATGTGCTTAATCCTTCAAATAAAAAATAACTTAATTAAACGACAAAAATTGCTTTACAAAGTATAAAGTTCAGTTCATAGCAAAAAGAAAAAACAAATTTGAAACAAACTATAAGATAAAAAGAAAAGGCTTAGAATCCACGAACTCCTTTACAAACCCTAGTTTCATAAGGTGCCTCGGAAGGGTAAGCATTCCATGTCCCGTGCACAATACCCGTCGTGGAGTCGTTTTACTCAAATCCGGGTTAACGCAAATTCGAAAAGGGGTCAACTTATTATTGAATTACCGGTAACAAGTCCATAACTAGTTGAGATACACTAATACCATATGGATCAACAAATTCTTGATGGTGTCCATAGGATTTGGGGGACGATTTCAACCTTGAAACATAAATCCCGTAGGCAGGAATATTGACATATAAATATTTTTACAAAAGGAAAGTTGAAGTCATCGTGTTTGTCGTAAATCTTATAAACAAGTTCCTCTCTTGCTCAATTTCGAGATGTAAATCTAAGTGTGAAGCAGATTTCCTGCAGTCTGTGGTCCCTTCAATTTCTTATAAATTTGGGTCCATTGGAAGGGTCTGTTGCAAATCTCGTCCACCAAATTCTACAAAAATATTGTCAATCATAAAATCCAGCATTTTAACAAATTGCACTTTACTTTTTTTATTAGAACAAGTAGTGCGTTCTCTTACAAAGTAATACATCTTGTTACCTAAAACCAAATATTTATATCTTGATATCCATGTGAAATTGTGCTATAAAGGGTGGATAAGTCAAATGTTTGAATACTTGAACATATTTTTGAATCTGATTTGAGGTATTGATCTTTTGAGTTATTTTTTAATCCACATTTGATTAATGCCGCTCGTGGGTTACGCTTTATCACAGTACTTTTGAAGGCCTGCCTTGACTGTTGACAATATAGTTGTAAGTAATTTAGAAAGAAGCTTGCTATATATTTTTATTTATATAGACACTTGTGTAGTTTTGGTATCCACAATAAAGAGACAAGATCCGACTCGTCTTCTACGGCGTGAATACCGAAAAAAGACAGAACTGAACTGTGATTAACAAGGATCTCTTCTTTATAAATTGTAGTAGGTGTAAATATTGTTTAACCAGATGTGTCGTGGATATCAAGCAATCAAGGTGGCGTTTTTACAAACAAACACAATGCAATGTTGTTTGAGGCTTTATCGGCTGAAACAAAAACAATTTTTCAAGTCTCTAATGACAGCCGGGTCCTTGAACACTAATGGCGTTTTAGTGCCCATCGATCCTTTTAATTTTTTATATGAATCTGAATAAATGATCTGATAGTCTTGCCCCATTCAGAGAGGGTGCCAATTTCAACCTTTTCTCGCTTAGCCAATTGTCTAGCATAGTCCTCCACTGATTCCATCACCAGCTTGAAGTTTTGTTTCAAATGAATAAAAAAGATAATACTGGTTACACATAATTGACCGACTTCTTTAAACTTTATTGAATCTATGAGCCTTTTATGCAATTTTTTTTATAAGGAGGTAAAATTTCATCGTTAATAATTAATAAGTAAAATTTCGTTGTGATAATATTTTGTGTAGGGACACGCATATACGGATTACTGTTCCGTCGTTCAGCGTTCACGTCACACTTCGATAATCCACAAGTCCTCCTAAATCACTACGGCATGTTAACATATCTAGCTCTTGTTTCATTGAATTACATTGAATAGATTATTTGGCTTTTATCACAGGAATAAAACTTACCATTGATTCGCAAATGTTTCTTGATGAGGAAAAGTATTACACTTAGCTTTCAGATTCTTTTACAAGCAGTGATGGTACGCAACCATATTTTAATTTTCGATCAAAGTGATTCCTTTGAACCAAGTTTATCATATAGGACGCTAATTATTAACCCATAAATCCGTACTAATGGAATTTTTTAACAAACTCAACGTACATTATTAAAAGGCAACTTGTAGAATTTTGTAATTTATACGTTTTGGATGATTGTATCATAGACAATCTTAACACATTTCCACCTTATTGATTGATAACGCATTTTTGACTCGAGCCGAAATTTGTAACTAGCTATACTTTTCATGGTCTTGTAGTTTAAATAACTAGCTACTTTTTAAAATCTTGGTTTTCGATTTTTGCATTTCAAATAATTGCGGAAAGCTCAAACGTATTCAATACCTGTTAAAGTGAGGATTGTTCGAGTGCTATTCATGTCGTCATTAATACATTGTACAGACTATTTGAAACTGATGTTTTCATTTTTGGCATCGTTTGTGTATTATTTTATTTTGATATTTGCAGTTAATAAATGGAAGCATCCGCCACACTAGATGCTTAATTTGCTATTTGATGTTAAGTATGGTATGGTGCTAGATCACTAGTCGATCAAAAACAAAATTTGTCAATTGTGGTCATGTTTTTGTTTGATCAGGGGGAAATGGGAAAACTTCCATAGATGCTCCAAATGAAACATAAATCCATTTAGCCAAGCGCTTCAGAGGAGAAACGTTTTAAAGGTATAATCCAAGAAGAAACAATAATCGCCCATGGCAGCCATATTATTGCCCGATCGGGACAAAATGTGGAAATTTTAAAAAGGACCTTGCACAGATGCTCTAAAACAAATATTAATACATTTTGCCAAGCGATTTTTTAATGTATCAGCCAATCAGAAAAAAGAAATTTTCATGGCGGCCATGTTTTTGTCCGATCGGTACGAAATGAGAACAATAATAAAAAACCTTTCATAAATGCTCCACATCAAATATTAATCAAATTGATAAGCGGTTTAAAGAGACGTTTTTTAATGCATTCTCCAGTAAGAAACAAGAATTGTCCATGACGGTCATTTTATGGTCCGATCAGGCCGAAAATGGGAAATTTTTTGGAGAAGATGATTATATTGTAAACTTTCCGTTCATGTCTAGCAACATTCCAGCCGCACCTGCATACGGAGTTTATTTCTCTCAATTGATACGCTACTCCAGGGCTTGTGCTTCCTATCAAGATTTTATTGATAGAGGGTTGCAGCTGACTAG
>JAULBM010026178.1:0-11200 GCA_032357055.1 Geukensia granosissima
CTCTGTTCAAATTTTGTTAATTTTTGTTCAATGGTTAAGAAGGAGTAGCGGATTAGAATTATTGCCCCCACCTTTTCAGTATATACTGCAAGTCAAATTTGCACAAAGAATTAATTAATTAAAATAGGAGGTGCATTACTACTTTCATTGATAAAGAATCTGTGAAAATTTTTTAATTTCTATTGAGTAGTTAAGGAGGAGTAGCAGATTAGAAACGGTACTCCCCGATTTTTCCCTCCATTTTATAAGTAAAAATTCCAGCAAAATTTAAAATATTAAATTTTTTAGAAAAATAAAATAGGAGGTGCAACAATACGGGGTCGCCTCCAACAATACACCTCATAATAAAGAATGTGTGAAAGCTTGGATAAATATGGTTCAGTGGTTTAAGAGAAGTAGTGTACGATGATGTCTACGCAAGACGACAGAGTGATCCCTATATGTCGCTCTGCTAGAAGCAGGCGACACAGAGCAGGCGTCACAAAACAAACCCTTTTTTTACATGGAAGCAAATATCTCATTAATGAATCACCTTATAAAAAAGGTTGAGCACACAAACGCAACCCGGGTGTACTGTATACCTTTTCATCGATAACCCCCAAAACGTTTGACATTTAAAATACTTGCATTTCTCGAATTTTTTTTACCTAAAACAAGTTGAACCTTACCTCTGTTTTACCCGACGAACTAAACTTCAGACTTAAAGTAATCTCATAAACGTGGCAGTGCACAAAAAAATTTCAGGTAAGGTCAATAGTGGTATGATCAAATACACCACGTGATGTTCGATTGTAAAATTTTAAGCGCAAAATTTAAAAGTCTATTTATATTGGAAAAAGATTCCATTGGAAACACAATTACTAATACTTTAACTTATACATGTTCATTAACGCCCTTACACTGTTTTAAGTAAAAGCGTTAATTAGAATTTGATTGAGAAGGATAAAAATTAATACATGTACTAATGGTCATTTGTAATATGTCATTGAAGATATTGTAAAAAAGTCAAGTAATATACCATTGAAGATATTGTAAAACTTAATAAAACACCATATTAACTAAAAATTACTGATTTCTTCAAAATCTATACAATGACTTCAACAATGGTGCATTATCAGTCGCAGAGTCAGGTCTAATGCGAAACATTAGATAAACAAATAATCATTTATGGAAAAAATAGACAATGACAACAGCAAAATGACAGGCCTACAGTTTGGACAAACACATGTCATTTGCAGTGGAGTTAAATTATTTTTATTGATCCAAAACCTGCACTATTATTGAAGCAGAAGAAGGAAAATAACGAAAAAAATACACGTAGTAAGGGACCGGTCATTTGTTATCTCCAGGGGTGGGCGGGCAAATTGAAAAATGATCACGGAAAAAAATAACACCCCCTTTTCCAAACACAGAAAAATTCTCAACCCCCCTCTCTCAAGTACCAAAAAAAGTCAACCCACCCTTTTCATTTTGCATAAAAAGCTTTATTACACAAGACATTTAATATGTATAAATTCTAGATATTGCACAAGTACATGTGTAAATGATTCTTCTTTACAAAAATCATGACCTCCCATCATCAATTAGTAAAAAAATGCATACCCCCTTCAAGTACTGCTATTATTTCTTTGACCCCCTACTTTTTTGCCGGCCCACCCCTGGAGATAAATAATGACCGGTCCCTAAGTATTTTACAAGAAAGTATAATGTATCTACAGAAGTGTCTGAACAAACAGATCACAAAAAAACGTAAAAAAGGTATTTCCATAGAAAATGAATTTTCTTATTGACAATTTATCGAGTCTCTACACACAGGAAGATTATTTAATACGGTACGGTACGCCCAACAATTTAGTTCTATATCGTAACAATGTGATGAAAAATACCTTGATCGCAATGTAAGTTCAGTATTTATAGCAGTGAAAATGTCAACGTTAGATCCAAAGAAACGAACTGCAAACTATCTAATATATCACTAAAACGAATTATATTTATTACAACATTTTATAACAGATCCAAATATTTTAAGATGAATTTTCTTATAAAGAAAATATTTGACTGAGTGCATAAGGCCGAGCTGTACGAAGGTCAGAAATAACGAAGTGTAGTTTATCCAAAATGTCCGATGAATTTATGAAACTCCATAAGTAATGAACATGAGAGTATTTACAACATCTATAACACTATTATGATATTTTAAGAGCACTATGTGTACGAAAATCCATTGTTAGATGGAAATGTGATTTGAAACCACGGTAATATTATAATCTTCATGATATTCGATACTGGTACTTCCCACATTGTGCATATTTAAATACAAAAACTTGCTTAATTTGCTTGTTTTAAAACAGACAAAAGCTTGATTTTTTTCTTATATTTCCAAAAGTTAAGTTAAACATTAATTTACCGAATTTATTCTGATAGGTATTACCATAATTGACAAATCCAATGTAGCTTTATTGGAAAGCATGTGGATGGTTTTTTTTTTAAATGATCAGATAGTAATTGGTTGTTTACATTGGGGGTTTGAATAAAAATTCGGGAAATTTTATATATATTTAAAAACAAGAAAATAAGGGTCTAATTAAAGTAAAAATTGCACAATGCGAGTAGTACCAATAAAGAATTAAATGTCTATGCTCAACTTCTGGCTGCAGTCATCTGAATCACAGGTACAAAAATTGCCAATTATGGCGGACGATTTGGTGGTCATTGACGATATGTGTTTCTATCAAGTTGTAATCTTGGAAAGTGTTGTGAAACCATCGTGTAATATTTCAATTAAACAACACCCTTTGTTTGAATCTGGTACAGATAGGGATGAAATGGTGTTTTGTACTATAATGTTTTTGCAATTTAATTTAATGCGTTTAATGTTATATATCTATCGAATGCACTACTGCAATTTCAAGAAGTTATTATTTATGATCGATACTACCATCTTGTTTGCCGCTATGACAATCCTTGGATTTTAAAATTTGAAAATATGCCGTGTGTCTTTAAAGAGAGAGATCTAGCTTCTTATTTTTCTGAACATCTGCATGATTTTTCCGACCATTTTTATATTGTACACATATGTTAATTTCTGTGTTGTTTTTTTCTACGGTGTTTCTCGGTTTTGCAGTATTTGTCGACTTGTCATTTTTAGGTTGACCCTTTGGTTGTTTTCTCGTTTTGTCCTAAATATTTAATAATTCTGAATGCTTACACATTTTTCCCCATTATATTGTAGTAAGAGACGAATGGTGATAAAGGTCTTTGACGATAGGATTAACAAAAACCTAAGTCGCAATGTCATTTTAATTTTGTTACAGTACTTTGTAAATTAAAAATTTTGATCAGAGGTCCATTTAACTTCTATGTCAATTTTCAACAGTAATCCTTTTTCAACAACAATAATTTATTTTAATAAAAATACAAATGTTCTAGGATGTTGGCATTCCTAAATTTCCTACTAAAAAGTTAGCACGTGGGTGTGGTGGGACATCAGATCGATAAAATAATGAAAATGTATATCCTGTAATTCATGATAACATGTTTAAATACAAATTTTGAAAGATTTATAAACGGAAGTTCCAAACAACCGTAATATAAATCTGAATGAAATACGTAAAAGGACTCCTCATGAGTTTATGGTGTATATTCGGATTTCTGGCCAACTTTACCTGCTCATGGCTGACCTTAACCTACGAACGCAGTATTTATAGACAGTTCATGTAAAACTATATTCTGTCCAACAGTTGCCTGACAGATGTGCGTTTTCGTCGCATATTGATAATTTATTGCCAAAAATAGAAAGAAAAGATTTATCAATAATATTTCACTTGCTAGCTGACACTTAAAAGTTATCTATTTCCAATAAGGAATATAGAATGTGCTTTGAATTTTATCTTTTCGCTCTTTCCTTTCTTTAATCTAAATAAACTGACAAATCATATTGCTGTGATAAAATCGGATGTTAATCCTCTTGCGAAACTTACAGTTCTCATGTCGAACTCTAGATGCAACAAATTAGATTAACCTTTGGTTGCAAAAGTATGATTCTAGAAGACAAAAAGGTATAATAACATTATCTTCCTAGTTAAAATGCAAAAATAAGTCAAAAATTCCCGACATAGCTTGTTGAATTAAACCAAAAGATTTTTGAAGACAAAATATGGAATAATCATATGAATTTTTCTCTTAATTCTGATTGATCTTGCAAAAATTGATATATAGGTAAGTGAATATTTGTGTAATTGACCTAAGAATCACTAAGCATTTCCCCAAAATGCCAATGGATGAATTATAAGTTCATAGTTTAGCGCTGTTTCACTTTGACTTCAAGAAACACAACTAACTTAAATCTAAAGCACTGAAAATACAGAAAAGCTTCAAAAAGTATTTGAATAAGTAGCTGTCTCTGCGGTTGGATTTGTTATGTTCTTTTCACAATACTTTCAGATGAAACAGAGTCCAAACCAGCTTGGAATATTTTTTTGGTTAAAGTTAAGTCATTTGTTCAGAGAACAAATGTTAGGACCTTTGACCTTGATTTTTGTAAATATACCATAGTAGTCCAAATATAAAAGTAGAAGAAGTTGTTTTGTGAAGGTCTCAGGTCTCGTGGACTTACGGTTGAGAGTTGTGGCAGTTGTTATTTCAAGGGAAATAACTCTGCACAGACTTTTTGTATCTCTTCGACCTAAATGTAAAGAACATGTATCATTTAAAAATGAACATTTTCTCCAATACATTTCATCAGCTATCTATTACAGTTTTTGCCTTCGGATCGGGAAAATTTTCGCCCCTCTACTTGTATATTTTTCGCTTATATCTCTCCAAAACATGATATATCTGCTCATAAGCGCATTTTTTTCTTTGCCTTTGAAAAACATCAAGGTTTCATTTGGTAAGAAGAGACAATTCACAATCTGTTCTGCTCTGTTTCACACAATGACTTTCTGTTTTTTAAAATTCTTCTGCTTTATTTTTTTCTTAAACATTGATGTCAATGAAAAAATAACTTAAAACATTTACAAGTTATTGCAAGTATAATATAATCTAAGTTCAGTATATAAATATAGAGATTTTTGTATGCTTTATGTACATTTCAAGGAGTAACCTCTCAACAGTTGCAGAATAACCAAACATCTGAAGTCTAAGATCCAAACATAGCATCAGAGGCACTAAAAACCAGACTGTTTTATTCGTGATTTTTACATTTTCAAATATCCTCACTTTACATTGAAATCGAATGATATATATGGCAAAATAATTTTAGTTATTCCCCATAGACTGGGATGAATCGATTTCGTACCAGAGAGACTTGTTCGACATTGTGTTTTCTCTAGAAGCTTTTCATTCAATGGTCGATGCAAACATTTCAATGGAAATCATTGTAATGGACTGAATCAAGAACCAAACTCACCAGGAAAAGATAATGCTTTTAAAATTGGAATAAAAACAATTAAAAAATTATAGACTTGAAAATTTTTCAACAGCAAAATATATATGTGACGATACCTACTTTAAGTCAGGGACGTATATAACAGATATAACTGTTATATACGTCCCTGTTTAAGTGTATGTTTTTTAAATATCGTTGTTGCTTAAATGAATTTAATACTTTTTGTATTACGTCTTCTGTCAGCACGTTATTTTTTTTCTTTTTGTCGTTTTAATGTTATTATTAAAATTTTGGACTTCACTTGGAGAGATATTCAGAGCTCATTACAATAATTAGTATTACACCCATGTTGAACTCCTTGTGGATACCTCCGAATCTTAAACAGTTTTTTGAAGCTGTGATACGATTTCCGTTGCCCTTACCCTTTATTCCAGGGGGGCCTGCCTGACCAAAGGGTCTTGGTAGTTGATTAATCTTATCTGTAAAGATGACTGTAACCTATCACCTATACGGCGTACGTTCGCACTTGACTTTGGTAAGTATACGAAAAGGGTGCATTCGCCTCACATCGCACGTGATAAGGTTCGTCAGTTATACCTGCCCAAAATCGGTGATTCTTTCCGGGCACTCCTGCTTTGTACACCAGTAAAACTGACCACTGCAATATAACTGAAATATTGTTGTCAGTTGCGTTTAACCCATAATATAAAATAAAATTACAAGGTCAACAAAGAAGGTCCAGAAACAGAACAAAATCGAGAGAAAGTCGGGAAAAAAACACGACACAGACACAATTAACTGTGAATTTTTACACATCTACTTACTACCCGAACATTTGAGAATACATTTCTGTATCCTTGGAAAGAATGCCAATTAATATAACTACTATGAAAAATATTCAAATATATCAATCATACATCAATGAGGATGTTGCATTGAATTGTATCATATGTATCGAAATAAATTCGGCAAATTAATGTGAACCTTGACATTTTAAAAGTTAAGAAAAAATCAGACGTTTTTGTTTGCTTAAAACAATCAAATCAAGTTAGCTATTGTATTTATTATTGCACATTGCAGGTAGTATATTAGTATTGAATCTAAGTGTTTATAAGAAACGTCTGAAACATAACAGCAAAAATAGGGGAAATGGCAGATGAAAGATGACTTCAAATGAACTTTAATATATAAAGGGGTTGATTAATCAATACCTTTAAATTTCAGAATGATTGGATGGTTTCATCTAGAGTTAAAATAACCATGCTTACAATAATAATTTGCAGGTTATTACAGGTAAAAGTCAAATTTAATATATACTATACCCACTGTGTGAGTAAGCACAATGAAAAAATTGAAAGAGAAAATTGGAGAAATTTTGGTGGTCGACCGCGTCTATCACATTGAACCTGAATCCAAGGACACAACAGACATGAGAAATTGACAGTAAGGGCGGGTTAAAAAAGCTCAACGACAAGAGAGATGACTTAGATTTTCCTTTGTGAAATTTTTGTTCGTGTGTAGGAACATTCCAGCCTACAAATATGTTTTTCCATGCAGTAAATACGCAACTCCAGGACATGCGTTTCATATTAGGTCTCTATTGATAGAGGATTGCAGCCGACAAGAAAGCTACTTAACTTAGGATTTCCTATAGAAAGGTTGAATCATCAGTGTCTTGATCGCCATATTTTCGCTACATCCCACAAATTTCTTTCAGCTGTCTTTACTTGAATCCGTTCTATACGTAATGTGACGTTTGCGAATAACCACTTCATTAGTGAAGCCGGGTTGCTTAACCCCCCCCCCCCCCCCCCGAAGCACCTTAAGCCGTCATCATTTTATAGGGTACCTGTTACTTAATCTTTACTTTTCTGTGTTAGGTTTTGTGAACTGGCGTTTGTCTTTTGTTTTGTTTTGTTTACCATTGAATTATCTGTCTTTTGACGTTCGATTTCCATTTATTAAGCATACGCATGGATCACAACTCCGTAAACTATTTTTTCTCACTCAACGTTTTGACCGATATTTAACCTTTCACTGAAATACTAAACGTCATAAACGACGCATATTTTTTTCTTTAAAAAAATTAAAAGTATTGTAGATTTTACGTTTTAGCTAAAATAACTTTCTTATAATTCAAAAGTGAGAGTAGGAAAATCCGAATGCAACTGCCGTCATACAGTTTCCAAAGTTTTAATCAGTACCAATTCATGTTAGTCTCAATCCAGGAAAGGTCTACACGAACTCCTATATAATCAAAAAGTGGTATCAGGTGCTTCGAAAGGGAAAACACGTGCACCCTCTGTACCCCGTCGGAACTCGCCGTGGATTTTTTTAAACCGGGTTTACGTCAATTCGGGATACAAGCATTTCAATTATATCTATACCCTGTAGAAAAAACGGGAGTTCTGCGTATTGTATATAGTTCAGAAGGGATAATGGCTAATTTTTGTTTCTGAATCCTTCAAAATAAATATTTCAGACAGCTGTAGTACATAAAAGGTGACAATGACGACAGAACCACATCCATATAACCCTAGATTTACCCAGATTATGTATATTAACAACAATCGGAATCATGTTTCAGTAACACTTATTTATTTCAATAACTTGGGAATGATTAGAAATTTGACCAAGATCACCTCTAATTAATCTATATCATTTACATATCAAATAATAACAAATAATTAGTAACCCTCTTTATTTGCCACTTACAGCAAATTGCTGCGTGTTGCTATAGAAACTGGAAAACAGCCGATTTGTCGCTTCATTGTAATGCAAGTTAGTAGCTGCGTATCCTTGAGAAGAAATATTTAAGATTTAAAATATACAGAGTCTAATCACTTTAAATTATCCCCCTCCTAAATAACGAAGATGTCTATATATGAAAACAGAACAATAACATCTTAAAGCAAAATGTGCATCCATTTTTATAAATGAACCAATCACAGATCTTAAAGAGCTTTCATTCCCTGAGAAAATTCTGGAATCTACAAACGCTCATTGTCTTGGGATAATTATGAATTTCTGATCTGTTGTTTGATCCAGTCTACATATGACGTCACTCGTGTGAAGACGCTAGGATATCCTGGTTTGTCACACCCTTCTGTTCCCCAGGACACGATACCTGTCAGATAGTACCTGCCGTTGTGCTTACAAGACATTGGACTACCAGAGTCTCCCTGTAACGAAACAAAACGATTAGGGCACAAACAGTAGGATTCAGAGAGGATTTGAAATTTAAGATTATATTCTCGCTCTCATTTGTGGTCTAATTAAAATTTGGAAAAAAAATCCTGTCTTCTTGCGCAATATTTTGCTTTTAAAATTCCTCAGAAATATACGGTGGTGAAGATAGCTTATGCTGGATATTTGCAAACAACTGGGAAATTTTGATTGTCATAAACTTTAATTATTTGATGGTGGGGGCATACCTAAAAAAAATAAATTGACAGACTTACAATTTTTATGTAACAACTACACAAATGAAAAATCTTGAATAAAAAATACTTTGAAATGCACTTCAAACTCAAATTCACGGGTTGAATATTTTAGCGCACATGAATCACTTCGAGAATTAAGCCAGTTTGCAAAAGGACGTCTGAATTCCTTGGTAACGTTAAAATAAAATTTGCAAGAAGTTAAATTTGGCTCTGAATATTGTTTTGAACGTTGTAAGTATGTGAGGTGTGGATTGTATCTTTCTGGCACATATTCAGTATTCTTTCTTTTAAACATTGTAACAGCCATTACACTGGTCTGTTTTACTCTTACAGTATATATTTAAGATAGGAAAAAGAGGTCTAGGCTCCCCCCTGGATAACTATTGGAACCCTGCCAAATGGCCGCACGTTCTTTAATTTATGATATCTTTGTTGGCAGATGCAGTTTGCTGAGGTGTGTATTTAGGTGGTGCATTCTGTACATTATAAAGATGACTTACTGAACATGGACCAAAGGTTCCATCACCAAAGCAGATCATGTCAGAATCCATGTCAGTCTTCCAGTACTCACTGCATTTGGTGTTGCTGATCACATGACCATGCACCTGACGCAATGACGCATCAGAATTCATCTCTATAAACACAAAAAGGTAAATTATGAAAAAATACACAAATGACTGGAAAAATAGCTTGTCAATTAATTTATAAGATTAGGACACGTTGATCTAATCATTTGTTTGAACTTTAGACTGAATATTATATTCTTCAGTATTTTTTAAAACTGTTTTTTAAACTCCAGTCGACACAATAAATATTCATTTACCAAATGAAAGTAAGTAAAGAACATGTTTATATTATGTTGTGCTTGTATTTTTTTCTACGGTAGAAATGTCCAGCACCCTAATACTTTCACAAACACTCACCATTTGTGTCTCCCCATCCAGTAACCCAACATTGGTCAGAATTTTCTACGTCAAACAATTCCACACTATTGCTTAGTTCCCGTTTGAACCGGATGTGGTTAACCATGTCCAAATTTGTACGCAGTATTTCCGGTAAATTAATATGGTTGATGTATTCGTCGACTGACGGCTCTTCGTTTGTCTCGGCAGTTGGGTCATTTCTCTTCAGGTTGTTGTTAGGAAAATGAGGGTCTCCACTGATTGGCAGGCAGATCGTTTTGACATAGTCGGTTGTCAGATCAACTGGTTCTGCCAGTTCTATGAGAGCAATGTCATGCTGATACTGTTTGTGGAGAGGTACAGTTCTGTTTTCTTCAACAGTTTCACGTTCATCTACTCTGTAGTTGGGATGCTGTAAATTATTAAAGATAATATGATATTAAACTACTAGCAAATAATTTGGTCTTAAACAGTACGTTATAAACAGTAACACGTTTAAATTGAAGTTGAGGCTGAGCAAATAGAAACAATATATATATCCTGGGTATAAACTACCAGGCAAAACATATTTCGAAGCTTATGAAAGAAATAACAAATTTGATAAACTGCCGTTAAAAGTTCCGTAAAAAATTTAAAAAAAGCTTATGTATCACAGCCTATGTGATTCGCACAGTGATCTGCAGTTAATATCTTGTCGTGAGAGTTGATATGAAAAAGAAAGTGGCAAGATGACAGCTATTAGTGTGTCGTTCCTTTGCTACTCATTTAATATTTAAAATTTTCTTTTCTAAATTATTTGATCAACATACGCGTATTATCCTGTTGATCGGGATATCAGTTCCAGATTCCCCGTCATAAAGGTAGTGTAACCCAACTGAAACTCGCCATCTTGAAGGTTGATTGTACCATCTGTAATAAACAGAAAAAAGAATTGAATAACAAATGGTACATTATTTTCATGTTTTTGGTATTACACATGCTCGAAGAAAATTAGGACCACCAGCTGTCTTACCAAAATCAAAGAACATATTTCAGAGGTTATATATTTGAAATGAAAAAAAAATTAAATATAACATGAATATCTTTTTTTTGGGGAAAACTACACAAATCTTAAGCGGAGTAGTACTTATCAAAAATAGATATTTTAAACAAACTACCACGCAAGGGGCCCCGAGGGCGGCCTAGGTATAGAAATATGCCGTTCGGTGTGTCCGCCAGGAGGTAGAACCCCTCATTAAGGGGCGTCCTTTCGTTGGGCGGGATGTATAAATTCTTAACCCATCTCGGACAGAAATGTTTCCGCCGTGTCCCCTGTTGGGAAAATGCCACGCTCTCAGAACGTTTAAGATCCCTTTGCAACAGTTCGTAATGAGCGGTCCGTAGGTGATCAGTTGCTTAGGCTAAATTTCCCACAATTACCGAAAGAGTCTCAATTTGGCATCCTGTGGCTATTAAATATCCCGGCC